>JAQGAO010000775.1:0-29599 GCA_034697705.1 Ommatoiulus sabulosus | reverse complement strand
GTAGCAGTCACTAAACATATCCACGTGCACAAATCCCTGAAAGCATCAATAACTCAACATTCTCTTGATCACAAGGAGATCATTGAGATGACAACTGCAGGTATTAAGGCAACCAAACCTCAGACGAAAGCAACCATGTTAACAATTAAAAGTACGGATGATTGGTTAAAATCAGATTTTGAAACTTTGTAGATAATTCACCTAATTTAATTTTATTTTGTCTATTTTACTTACAGTTATTCTGTAAGTCTGTGGTTCACTAATGGTAATATTTTCAATGTAAAAATTGATAAAGAACATTAAAAATTGCTTAGGTAATCAACGAACTGGTTTCAAAATTGGACGGGACATGGGGGAGGCGGGGGGGGTCTAAAAACCCGGAAAAACACAGGACGTCCTTTATGGATGATCCCTTACTGTAGTCATTTTAGTGTTTGTGTAAATCAAGTCAAAGAGATTCAGCCCTAGCTTTTCCTTCAATACACTCCCCAACAATTTTAAATTTACTGGTAGTTTTTAGAAATCAAATTTATATATGTGTTTTTTTTTTGTAAAAAAAAAAAGTTGAATCGAAGAATGGTAGTAGGCTACGAAATATGATACGACCGTACAAGGCAAAATACGGTTCCTAGGCTTTCAAAGGAAGAAATGATGTCGGCGAATACATATTTAATAAAGTCCATCAGCCGAATAACAATAATAAATGGCACGAGTTGTGTGATTTAATACACCATTCTAACGCCTGACAGCAACATTCTGTCACTTTGTTATTTCGGCAATAACAAAATGAAATCTTGAAAGGGAAGCTGACGAGCATTTGCATATAAATCTTTGCCACTCATGTAACTGATATCTAAGCATCGAGTTAAAAGGGGATGAATAATTAATGAAAACATTTAACGCGTCCACCTGGGTCTTTTTTCCGAGCTTATCAAAAGCCTTTGCTCTTAGCTCGCATCCTATAGTCAAACAGAAATCCCATGTTGCACCACGTATATATCCATTAGGTTGTATTTGAGCACTGGCTACAGCAAACAAAACCAGAAAGAGCCTGACACTCACATTCAGATGCTGTGGACCTGCCACGTGCCACCAAACCAAACTCAAACAGTGTACGATAATAACACGATTTTTAAAGGTTTCTGGTATGAATTTAGGAGAGATTGGGCATCGCAGTTTCCAATATCCTGGCCAAAATTAAATTTTCACTTTACATTTTAAAGCTTTCCTCAAATATCAAAAAGCATATTTTACCATAATTCTATAGGACACACTGAGGATATGCATTATTCATTTCTGCTGAAAATCCAAATGCAGGTCTTCAGAGATAAAACTGCGACATATTGAAAGTGAAATACTATATATTTACAAATTTGCAACGATACAATGAAAATGCTAAAAGATACGCTTAGTTTAAATAAATTACCGCCCTAAACATTAGCACCAGTTATAAATTTGCTGCACCTCACATTTAATTTGAACAACATTTGATGGGATTTCTGGCGATGAGAATAAGAAAATATGGCGGAACATTTATCGAAATTGTCAAACACATGGCTATTTACAAAACTGGATAACAAAACTAGTCCCACAAAATCGAAAAAACAGATTTTCAAAGCCAAACCGAGCTTATACATTATATGCCATACTGATTCTAAAACCAACATTGTAATCATGCCCAGAATAGCTAATGCGTTGTGCATTTCTCGAATTTCTTATGCTGGAACAACAAGATTTTTTCATTGCAAATTACCCACCAAAGTTTACCAATTCAAGGTGCCCGGTCCTTTGGAACCGGGTCTAGACCACTTTATTTTTGACCTATGAGTGAACCAGCACAAATGACATGCCAATAAGGAGTCCTACAATAATCTGCTACCTTATTGAAGATGGAGCAAGGTGGAATTTCTCTTCATTTGCGTCGGAGAATACATGTACTCACTATTTGCATTACCATACCATACCGGCTACAGAAAGGCCTGCCTGCATGGGTATTTTGTCTAGCTGAAAATTGCGTAATAACTTAAAAGAAACTGAGAGAAACAATAGCACATTTAGTCTTAAAATTACTAAAAAAACGCTGTGTATGTGCACGGGAGAAGTACAGCACATCAGAAGAAACTAAATTTCCATGAATTTATTTTAATTTAGAGATACGGATGAAATGTTTTCAGCAAATACAAGCAGTTAGATAATGATTGTTTCAAGAAAGTAATAACTTTGTGCTTCAAATTCGTTCAAGCGTTATGTCTTAGGGTGAGAACACAAAGAATGCTTACTTTCGACGTGCTTCTTTCAGCTTCTTTCGGGCTTGTTATTTTTAGCTTCTTTTTTCCAGTTTTGGAACCTTCCACATGCGCATTAGCATCTCATGACGAGTGCAGGACACGCTTTTAAGGTACATAGGCGGCATACAATCGATGGTTACACTTTTGACCAATAGGGATCTGTGTGCCACTCTGTCTTACAAATCTGCTTTCAGATTTCAGCGCTTCTTATAAGCTTAGCCTGGCTCGCTGAGGCCATGAGGCCTCATGAGGTGCGCCCTCATTTAAAACGCATGCCGCATTCTTATCCCGCTTGGTGGCGCTAGTGTACGCCGAGTGGTAAGCGCCTGCAATAAGCATTCAGTGTGTTCTCACCCTTATATTTTAATTCTCATCTTTACAGCTTTTCGCCTTTGATCCTTGCGCATCTGGTTTTCAAATGAGATGAACAATGCTAAGTAACGTAACAAACTAACAATGGTTTGCGAAGCTTAGCATTCAGAACTCCATAACTCTGAATTAAAAATTAATTAAATCGAGTATATAAGTTGTACCAAGAAAGTAAGAAAGTTCGATTGACATTATGTCAAAATGAACGCCTGTAACCTAGTGCGAAAACATGGATGCTGAAAATTGAACTCAGGTGTGTTGACAAAGGAAAAAGGTGTGAAAGCAGCAACCAGCATCACTTGTCAAAAAGCGCTTAGAGATTTACGATAGACCTCCTCAGTCTATCGTAGACTCGCAGTGTGGATTTCAAGAGAAATGCTCGAATCAATACGCATAAAACACGAGTGTTACTTAACCCCCTGGCTGTACCCTCCCACCCCGTGCCCCATCAGGCACACGTCCATCCATCCAGGGTGAACAATTGACACACGCTTATCAATGGCAGAAACAATTAAGTCTTTGTTGAGGGGAAAAAAAGAAACAATTTTTAGACACCAATGCTTTCGAAGCCATCCTTCAAATATAAATATTGTATAACTTTAATTGATTTTAGTTTACACTGAAGAGCTTTATTCGGTTATAAATAACCCGGTATGTAGGCAGAGTTGCCATTGGTAATCTCAGGAGGACGCTAAGCACTGATTGGCTCAAGACCGAAACCCAGGAGCATCAAAAGCCAGGGACCTTTTAAAGGCGCCAACTAACTAACGCAAGTGTCCTTTATTGCCGGGTCAGGGAAAAGTTTTAGATTTTCGATTGCAATATCGGCCTTAATCATGGGTAAGTGGCCTTTCGTAATTTTTATTTTGTGAGGACATTGGGAACGGGAAAAGAAATTTCAACGTACGATGACAAATACGTTTTATGTTCGTGGAACAAAAAAGTTAAGTTTACGTTCTACTAAAATTTCTAAAATCTTTATTAACATTTCATGCAACGAAACACAAAACTAACGATATTTGTAAATAACAAATTGCTAACTGCCTCATTCATGAACTGCTGACTAAGTTTCGACATTTCGCTAAAAACACACATAGAATACATTTTTCAAATTTCAGAAAACTATCAGAACAAAAATTTAAAAATTTATAAATAACTTAAAATTTATAGTTCATGTAATAACAAACCTTAAATACATGTATTTTCTCATGAGAGAATCATATTTAAAATAATTAAAATTAATGCAGGTCGCACGTTACCAGTACCAGTTTCCTGTAAAGTTTGCGATGATAAAAGTTATGGTAAACACTACGGGGTGTACTGCTGCGATGGTTGCAGTTGCTTTTTCAAACGAAGCATTAGGCGAAAAATGGTTTATTCTTGCATAAGTAAGTTTTTGTTTTGAATATTTCCAATTTGCATTAAACATCCAATGAGAAATTGAACGGGTTTCTATTTAGTTATATGGAGAATTAAACAAAATTAATTTCCTATTTCATCTCCAATTACATAAGTTTAAACCTGCGTAGTTCGCATTTAATGATATACTTTATATCTGATATTTATATTTGTAAAATAATTTAGCTGGGAAAGGGAACTGTGTCATCGACAAAGCCCGTCGTAATTGGTGTCCGTACTGTCGCCTCCAAAAATGCTTTGAGGTCCAGATGAACAGAGATGGTAACGAATTGATTCATGCATTATTACATCAAGGATGGAGTACGTGTATTGTCATGAATTGTTGGCCATTTAGTATTCCCATAACTTCCGCTTTCGGGTGGTCATTGCTGGCATCAATGTGATTTGATGGCCATTGTTGAGAATGCATGTACGCACGTGCCTTAATGTCCTCTGCACTTAGTAATGTTTGTCCACCAATAATACCCTCAATATCCCTTGTTTAGGCAATGATATATACCTCCTTTTTATGCTGAAAATTATAACATTGTTTCGAATATAATGAAAAAATACGCAACATTATTACTAAAATTCGTTATCTCACGAAAGCCAAGATCATCGCATGCGCAAATCGCCTAACAAGCTGTAATTAATTTAAGCAGGCTATTTCGGAAAGCTTAAAAGTTAGCAGTGATTGCCTACTTTAAGGGACATGTCCTGTAAGAATCTATGAAAAAGTTGGGTAAAACTGAATTAACATTCTTAATTTAAAACTCCCCATTTTTTACAATACATTTCAAAATTGCCCCATAATCTAATTGAATGAAAAACTGACATGTTCACATAATAAAATATGCATTTCCAATTCCATTACATGTACTCATTACTAATTTATTTCAAAGCATTTCAAATAACGGCTACATGGAAGTTGAACATTGAAAATACGTTAATTCTAACAGGGATCATAAAAACATATACTCAAACCTTACTAATATAAACAATAGTTATGTTTATGACATGTTTGCCATACAACGTGTTCAACATTCGTCGAACATTTTAGCGGTCCAAGAAGAGCGCGGTCCTAGACGTTCCAGCGCAAAAATGGCGAAAGATGTAGAAGGTAGAAGCTTGGCTTCTTCTCAAAGACGAAGACTTCAAGGGCGCAATCCGTGCCAAAATGTCGTATCCGGACCCCCTGAAGCACAGCCTGTTGTTGGATTTCAAGATTTCATCAATTCCAACGAAAATGGCGCTGTGGCCAATCCTCGTCTCAAGGATTTCAAGCCCTATGAAATGGTCAGCGATATGCCACCCAATGATTCTCAGTTTGCGATCGGATTGGGAATTCCCTTGCCCATGATAATGCCAAAACCAAGTTTTCCCAACCTGCCCTCAGTCACATTCCTATCATCATTATTGCCACGTGACATTGGACAACCAGAAGGGTTCTTCCCGTACTGTTCACTCATGCACAATGCGGATACAAGTCCTTTCCGGGTGGTGCCCACCAGAAAAGACCTACCGCTCAAAAGACACGACTCCAATGACACCAAAGATACCCTCATGGAAACGTCGAGCAACATCAGCCTGTCAAGTAAGAAAAAATTACATTTTTTGTTCTTTTCTAAATTTAAGTTCAATAAGATACTCAGGTTGCTAAACAAAGAAAGGTACTTAACGCTCTTAGGTTCAAATTTGACGTTTTTCGAGCGATTACATTTAAAAATAAACTTGCTTAGAAATTACATTTTTCAAAAATATTTCGACAACTTTTTTTAAAAGTTTATATTTTTTAAAATATTTCAACAATAACTTCTTTTTTATGAATTTTTTTTTATAAAAAAACAGGGTTTTCTCCAAAATTCTGTCACATGATGTAGTAGTAAAATACATGAAATTATACATGTACTGGCATTTGATTGTAAAATTTCTTTAAGCTGCCTTAGAAAATTCTAGAAAACGCAATGTTTTTTCTGAAACAATCCATTCTACACTCGTTAGAATTGAAATTAAAATGTAAAAATTATTGATATGCATGTAAAATACTGTTGTCGGAATCCTTTGACAGTGTCTCGGTGACCCCTAGGGGTTCGCGGACTAAACTTTACGAAGAGTTGACTTAGTTACCACCTTTGATAAATTTGCAAACATGGTTTTAATAAATGCTAAAGTCTGAAGCTAGGTTTATGCAAGGTGTATAAAAGCATACATTTTGCCTAATCTACGCTTCTTTCCCAAAGCTTTACTTGTGAGCTCAAACCATATATTTATTTTTAGGGTTGAACCCCAGTCGCCCAACTGAAATTCTCTCCGACATGGCAGCACAAATTCTGTTGGTTTGCCTCAGAAGACTGCGTAATAATGAGCTTCTATCAGCATTACAACCCCGGGAACTTCAAATGCTAATGGAGGAAGCATGGCATGAAATATTTCTGTTACACGCTGCCTATTGGCCAGTTGATGTAGTGCAATATCTCAGACACGCCTATACAATGCATATCATGCAGGTAGGCCCGCCTGGATTTTTCTAATAGATCATTTGGATTTCCTTGCCATATTGTAGGCATATTCATTCGAGTGCATACGTGAACATTTATTTGAAGTTGTAATTTCACCTTCGAAAAATGTCAATTTGACAAAATAAGTATAAATTAGCACCTTTTCATTTCCATACATATACAATTTTTAAATTTACATTCTGTTTTAATTAGTAAATCACCTTAACTGGCTTGACAATAAACCTCTTACTTCTATATTTCTGGTATATTTTTGCTAAATACATTGCATTCTGCATCATTTAGTTTTTGAGGATCGAGAATTACCAATTTGCATTAAAGATTTGCTTAACCCTCATTTAAATTAGCCTCATTTAAATTGAGGGTCTGTTAATCAATAAAGCAAAAATTAAAATGTCATTAATGTTTGAAGCGCGTATTACAATGTATATCAGCTAAAGTGTTTCATTTTCTACAAAACACAAGCATTGGCTCTGATTTACTAGCAAAGTTTTAATAAATCAAAACGAACGATCGCCCTAAATCCGACCATTGTTATCATATATTGAAAATTCTTATTACATCCTAAATAGATTAATAATAATTTGCTTTTGCAGACTTCTCAATCAATGGATATGGGGCACATACAAATTACTTTGCAAGTGTTGACCAGATGTCAATCACTGCGCTTGGATGCTGTTGAGTTGATGCTCCTGGAAGCCATTGTGGCAACCAGCAGAGGTAAGCCACACATACATGTACATGATGGCGACGAGCCTGCCATATCCTGTCCCAAAAAGCATTTTGCATGTTGACTGGTCAATCTTTCGAGGATATACGAGGATTTAGTCGATTATCTGACCGCTCAATACGTCCGGAAGTATTTGGGATATAGACTTGCTCGTCATTCCATTTGGGAAGTGCCATTTACACGCTCAAGCTCTTGGGATTTTCTAGGTTTTGACCGCTTCTACGTAAATCCCACTTTTCCCAATGGACGAATCCATATTTGACGTGCGTTAGTGGAGCAGGATTTGCCAAAGTACAAAATATTTCAACAATAGAATAAAATAATGTTAAGAAGACTGGCTTACAATTCGCTAATTTGAAAGGTTTAGAAAGTCCTGAGAGACTCTTATAGAAGGAAGTATTAAGACTCAAAAAGAATCGATGAGATTCGGAAAGTATCACAGTCATATCAAAATATATGGAGCAAGGAATAAAATTCATCTGGATAAAATTATAGATTTTCCATAAAATTGTATTTCTACTGTTAACGAATTTAAATAACTAGGAATTGTGAATTTCACATTTGTAATTTTCCCCAGAGTCAGTTTTAAATTAGGTAAAAACCTTTTGTATACGGTGTTGCATGTATTGATCCCTAGTTGGCGCTTTTGAAAATTCCAGTTATTTCCTGAAATAAAATCAATGCATGGAAAATTTGTAAATGAAATTTCCATTTTCTAGTTTTCTTCCTTCATTATCTATAGGAAAAAAATCGTTTTTGAAGATGTTTTATTTTATGACAAAAACTATCTTCGAAAAACTTCCATGGTCGCAGCGCTGATTGGGTCTATCTGCATTAGTCCTGAGACTAATCCCGTCCCGTAAATAGCAAATTATAGAAAAATAATTCTGTGGAAACATAAAACTAATAAGGAACCTACCATAAGCCGTAATCTTAAGAATTCACGATCTTGCCAATGGTTGTCCAATCATGCAGATACATTAATTCCGGATATGACAATCTGATAACGAAAAAATTCTGTTAATTTACTGAAGCTGTTGTCCAAGGTTTTTTGCAAATGCAGTAAAAGTTCGTATTTTATTTTCCAGAATTGCCAGGATGCAACTTGGGAAATGACAGAAAGAGCTTGGAAATGGTTCAAGATCGAGCCCAGACTACCTTGGCTCAATACGAAGCCCAAAATGGCAGCCAACAATGCCAGTATCCTAATAAATTTGGTCGAGTGTTGCTTATTCTTCCAGTTTTGAAAAGTGTTTCGCCGTGGATGGTTGAGCAAACGTTCTTCAAAAGAAATTCAATTTCAAGTAGCAATCTTCCTTGAGGGATTTCAATTCAGCTTATAATACAATTTCATCTGAAAATGATTTCGCATGGCAAAAAGAACATTTTTACAGGGTGAGGAGTAGGTCTACTTCAACACAGATGAAGGGTGCAGCGAGAAAAAAAAACAATATTGCAGTACATACAGTATAGCACTATGGACACTAGCTGTACAAGTAAAAAAATTAACTGATGTAGGTTTGCTGTATACTTTTGCTAGATGCCTAAGATCTTTAAAGGACCTACCAGTATATCAAAATAGTACTGAAATAACCCAAGTACAGCGTTATACTGTATAATTTCATCCGTATGGTTAATATAGAATTAAAATTATATGAAGCAAACGCACACCTCACCTTTTTAATTCCAGTAATGAAAATATCCTTGTCCTTTCCCCGATTTTTCCATTATTTAACAAACCATTTTCATATTTTTATGAAAATTCTGTAAAATAATAAACGTGATACTATTTAATATCATGATTATAATTAAATCTAAACTAGCGAAATGTGAAAAATCGGGTAAAAGTAAAATGCTTATTGAAAAATTAAACAAACGAAAATAACAAAATAAAATGTTGGCAATTCTTAATGTTAAAAAACCTTATCAAATTACCAAACACTAGTTACTAGCAAATACCGTAATTGGTTAAAAATGCACAGAATTGCTTCAAAAATATTTTAATGAAACAAATGGAAATATACGACAACATACACGTAATTGATTGTCAGAAAATGTTATGAATTTATTTCGGATTTTTTTTTTCGGAATATTTTTGTCCTCGTTAAATATCTAATTTCATTCACAGAATATTTACATATTACAGATTGTAATGACATGACTTGAAACCACAATCTAAATTTGTACATAATTTCAAGTATACGTGCAATTTTATACATGAAACACCGTGTTGATATATAGGAGTGTGTTTGCAGCGGTGTAAAAATTAGCAATTGTGCAATCGTATGATGATAACAGACACGCAGGCGGTATTAATTTCAAACAAGCTTGGAAGATTTTGATACAATTGTAGAAGATTTTCAAATAAACGTTAAGCAGGAGCTAATTGTGCATTACTATTAGTCAGCTTTTGAAACTTCCCTGATTAACATTAAAAACATTTAGAAATTGCTTAAGAATATTTCCAAACTTCATTGATCAAGCTCATTAAGTTAACTGCAACAAAATTGTCATTTTAACTATGAACAGCAAGATGTCCATATCGAATTGACTTTCGTTTCCGATTAATTTTCAAATTTTGCAATATTAGCAAACATTTCAAATTCACTCTGCGTGGAAAGGAAGGTAATATGTACTGTATATACAATGCAATCCCTGTCAAAGAAATTTGTTCGACAACACATTTTCTATAATGGATTATGTGTTAGGGATGTTGAATACAAAATTGGCTTGACAATTAAATTTGAGTACATCGTCAATACTGTTTTATGTCGCAAGAAATTTGCAACATTTTGCCTTATTGCACCCGTGCGTGCAATATAATGTATTTCACTAAATATTTTTAAATGCAAGAATGATATATTGCAACATCTTATGAAGGAAATGTCAAACATGATTTCAAACATATAGATAATTGAAAATATTTTCTATAAAAAAACATTAAAAAGTTAGTTTGCTATCAGAATTTTTCGTTGTGGTCCTGTTTCGCAGCCCCACTTTCCGTTGCACAACTCAAAATTTGGCCAATTTTTGGCTTAAGACTGTATTTAGTCAAGTGAATTTAAAAAAGTTTTGATTAAATGACAGTATTGTCACATTATTATATCATGCATTAACAAATTCCTGGTCTCAAAATTATATTTTTTAACTTGTGTCATTTTTAAAGCGAGGGTGCGATAGGATAAAGTAAACAATTCCAAAGAGTGATTAACGGAGTATGATGCAAACAAACACAGTTTTCAGCGACTTTGATTCGTGTACTGTAACTTAATTAACTCGAATCATCCTAATTAAAATCCTCACAGCTTCTTCTGTCATCATTATCTCAACAAACAATTTGTTCGTTACTTGTAAAAATTCTGTACTTTGCTTTTTACCAAAATATATGGAAATGCCACATCAAGCCAGCATTTATCCGATTTATTGTCCCAAGGTGTAATAAATAAAATTATAAACGATTAAAGAGGAATGCTTGAAGGAAATTGGGGTGGGGTGTGAAGGGGAGAAAAACAATTAACTTCCAAGCATTGCATGTGGGCAACAAACAACATTGGTTACAATCATTATAAATGAAGAAATTAAGCGCCATTTTCCTAATGGGTTTTCCATCATCCGGGTACACGGAAACCGCACAAGATCGGGGGGAATGCAACCTTTTAAATTAATTAGGCCACCAATTAATATTCTTAATTAACTTAAATTAAAATTTAATGCGTCGCAGATTTGAGCTTCGAAGTCAATGTCGTCTGCCAGCAGCTCATTAATCAACTTCCTTCCCTTTATAAAATGAACTCTTGACGATTTGGTACAAAAGCATTTCTGACATACATGAATAAATTACTCATTATGATGAAAAGGAAGGGGAGATTTCCATCGTGGATATAGAAAGACAAGCTTATATGAAAGTTTGTTTCTGGTAAATACGAAAACAACTGGTTTTAGGAGCAAAATGCTGATGTAAACGTTGCTTAAGGAGGTCAAATTAACATCCAAAAACATTGCGAAAAGATTTTATGACGTTAGACGTTAGGCATATCTTAAATCAAGTGCTCAACTTTGACCTCCTAATACAAATTTATATAAGCATTTTTTTTTTAAGATAAGCAATCTCTGAGGAGTTAAAAGTTGCGATGTTACAAATGATGCACTAAAAGCGAATGCTTAAGCTATACATTGTATTTGGCGAGCGTTATTTGCTACAAAATTGCCAATCTCACTAGAAAAAAGGTACCAGACCCACAAAAAACAAGGTGAAGGATGGGGAACGCGAGCCTCTTTTGGTCACAAATTGGAAATTATTTTTGAATAGACAGCTGAAAGGACCAGTTATGCATGAAACGAGATCGAAAGGCGCAATTGACTGTTTGTTTAGTGTATTCCCTTTGGTAATCAGCCATTAAATAATCGATGATATGAGCCGTAAAATTTGGAATGGACTTTCCATTTTCAGAAATTTATCCATGAGCTTGAGACTCAAACTACTGCCTGAAAATTATTTATTTATAGATTGATTTGTTTTAGAGAGTATATTCAATGCATTCTTGACGTGTATAACCTGCATGTTTTGTAAAATCGAAATGTCTCAGAAACCTAACTTTTTCTTTAAGGGTTTTGCGAAAATATTTCACATTTTTTATGAACTACCTGTATTGCATCCCGGATTATTTTCGACCAAGTCACGAACTAAAATACGCATTCCTTTTTTTTACGAACTCAAGTTCCTTATAGCACAGTATACGTAATACCAATATGCTCACTTCGTGTCGGCACCTTTGATGTTCAGGTGGGCAAAACACTGCAGTGCCGCCCTGCTGTTCGTCAATATAAACTCGCCCTCAGCCACGCCCTTCACTTATAAGGGCCGATTGCAACAACAGTTTAAGAATAACCAGGGTTAACCTATTGTGTAACTCTAGGTCTCCAGCCAGTAGACAGGGTTAACCTCGGGTTATTAGTCAAAAACAACATGGCGGATATGCTGCAGTGCATTTGTGCAGGCCGCACCACCTGGTCACACAGACAGGAGAAGCCAAGATGCGCAATCTGGCAGCATTAAATTGGTCGAAGTTAGTTCATTTTCCGTACGCCATTTTGGTTTCAGCAAGTTAAATATGGGTTCCATAACCCTGGGGATATTTCATCAAAAGTTAATTGGTGCAACACAAACATCTAATCCGAAGGTTAACATGAGGTACATTTTTTTAACCTAAGTTGGTGCAACCAGCCATAAACGGATCAAGTCAACGTGTCACTTGCCTGACATTAGGTAAAGATACCCACAGGGTAGCACACTAGTGTTCATTTTAATAATAAGGTTACTGTAGAATTCAGGTGGCGCTACGAACACAAAACCAACTAAAAAATCGTCAAGGGAGCGTACTGGTATTACATATACAGTATGTACTGTGCTTATAGTGTGTATTTTTTACTGTTTTCCTTCCGGGGAACGGGTAATTTTCCCAAATGGGTTGAATTTATGGTTTTCCAAGTTGATAAGAGGGAGGGGGGAGGAAGAGAAAAATTGCCTTCACAACCGAAGTTGACAACACTCGCCTCAAATTGGTTTCGATTTCCTAACGATGTCCACAAGTAAAAAGAAGAAAATGTTTGTTCGGTTAGTTATTTTTTGAACTCTTAAGCCTATAACGATGAGTATATACAAATTGCATTCTTCGATTCTTTTTAATGGCATTCCCATTTAGGAACTTTCTATTTACGAATTTTTAGGTGGGGTCCCTACAGGTTCGTAAAAACGCGAGTCGACTGTATCGTCTCCTTCCGACGGCTGACCAAAGCAGGCTCGCGTTAAGAGGGTCGCGCAAACGCGAGCCAACCGTAGAGGACACGCCCGAACCAGCCTCAAAATGAAGAATCAAGCACCCGATTGTCGAAGTGGTCAATGACGTCTCGATATGGTAGGATGCTCGCCACGCCGTCCTCGCTGATGGCCGTTGGACTGTCTTCCGAAGCGCTGCCGACGTCGGGTCCGGAGCCAGCCGAACCAGGCACAGTGGACAGGAAGTTCCCATTGCGCTCGTCCAGCGGGTAGTACCTGGGATTGGAGAAGCGGCGCGCGTTCTGGTTGCGGTCCTTGTGGGCGTAGGCGTTGCTCTCCCACACCTCGCTGCTGCGTCGATTGTGGAGGTGACAGTGATTGTCGATGCCAGTGCCTGCGGAGGTCCTGCTCAGCAGATGCATCGTGAGGGTGCGGTTGTCTCCGTTGCGTTCGCACTTGCTCGTCGAGCCGTTGCCGGGGGTTTCAGCCTTGCTTCCGGCGGCGGCGGCGGCGGCGGCGGCGGCGCCACAGGGCTCGTCGGAGTCCAGCGAGTGCGCCCGGTTCATGTTGATGATGTAAGAGTTGGCGTTCGGAATGTACTCCAGGGCCTTGCGGGGATGGCTGCGCGACTGCGAGTGCAGGCTCTGCGTGTCCGCGCTGGTCTTCGGAGGCCGGCTCAGCACGATGTCCGAGGCGTTCGAGTGGCTCCTCGCGAACTGCCCCTGAAGCACGATGTCGTCGCTGCCCAAGGACGACCGGGGCTCTTGGCCTGCGCTGTGGCACGACTCGGACTGGTCGTCCACCAGCAGACACTGGCTGGACGCTGCGTCCGCCGTGAGTCGCGACGAAGCCAGACACTGGCGAATCAGCTCTTCGTCCAGCCTGGAATTTCGACGGAAATGGATTTGTGAGTGGAGCTCGGTGGGTTTTGGGGGTAAAACCAGTAGAAATACAACATCCGTTTTAGAAATGTGTTGGAGGAATGTAGGGGAATGTGTATACTGTATTGTTATGCGGTTGTTGTATGCAAATTTGGGGCAGAAAGGCACATGAGGCCATAAAGGGTTTCATAATGACCAAGTTAAAGGCAACTAGCAGCTCATTTGCAGAAACATTTGGCCATGCTTTCAGAAAAGTAAATATATATATTATGCAGAAAAAAAACTGCAGCTACAATGCAGTGCAGTAAGGCCAGTTCTAATAATGCAGATGGAAGTTAGGGTATTAAAAGTTACACGTCTGAATTTGTAGTTTTATAAAATAATCCGTATTTTAACAGTTTTAATCAGGCGAATATAACTGGTGAGCGAAATGTAATCTGTCGCAGTTAAAATAAAAGTAGCAATATAGCAATTTTACTACAGTTCTACTCCGAAATTTATTCCGTCGTTTCTACCAAAGCTTGATTGCAGTTTTTAATGCAGTTTTATTGTGGAATTTAAGCTATCATCTTAAATTTGCACAATGTTGTTTTGAGGTCTGTTATAAGAGTTTATTCAATACGGGCGAGTGATTGAGTGATGAATGAATGATGATGGGTCATGGTAAATGTAAAGACGATGACGTTGTCTTCGACGTGTCTTCGATGTAGTCGAATGTCAAAAACATAAGTTTGCGTGTAATTTAACATAATTTAGATACGATTTGATATATTAACCATGTGCAGAACATGTTAAAATCAGTTTTCTACATAGCAACTGCACGTCACAATTACACGCACATTTCTATAAGGGATGTGTTTGAAAAACTGGGCTGAGGAAATTTCAAAATTTCCAGTTGACTTTAAACTCCATATCCTCGAATTACCTCCAATTTCCATTTTGGTAAATAAAAATATGCAAAATAAGCACATTTTTAAAAATAAAAACAATTTCTAGAAATATGTTACGCAATTTCACAGTGCTCCATATCATAAATTTTATAGTTGTCCATACGTAGTTTTGCTACTTTTTCAAGAAGATCAAGAAATGTTAAAGAAACTTCTATAGCCAAAAGAAGTCAAGCGGAAAGAAAATTCTACGTTTTAAAAATGTTTTCAACATCTTGTTTTCCACGAGGGCTAAAAATCCTCCTACGAGCAGTATTAATCGTACATTTTTCTGTAAAATTACTTTAAATTCTATAACAATAGACTTACCCATGACTGATTCCTCTGCGAGCAAAAAGGAAAGAGTGCGATATTAATTACGTCTTCATCACATAAAGTTTCAATATTTTTATCAACACGAAGCATATATTCGAAAACTGAAGGGAATTTACGGTTCATGAAAAATACGCTTTTTCAACTAAGGATAAAAAAATAAAAACAATAAACAACTTGTTCTGACACAGCATGCATTGTATACACGCAAAGTTAAAAAAAATTATAATTTTTTTTTTCATTATTATTTAAAATATACACGTATTTAGGAAGCATTTCGCTAGAAAAAAGCTGTTTTATTTTCTGACGTTTTCTTCGATAAACATGACGATTACGCTATGACAAAAATCAACACGATGGAGGTAAGCACCATTAAACATTTTCAGGGACGACATATCGTAAACTACTTCAGATGGAACAATGCAGTCAACAAAGTGACCTATCTATCTATGCTCTACCGAAAGGTTGCGCAAAAGGCACAAGCAACGTCTCGCTCCTACAGTGTTTTTGACAACTATTTTCACTGGTGAGTTTTAGCTCAGTTTCATTCATTTTTATGTTCCTTCATGCGCACAAGCTATTGTATGCCTATTTCTGGCATTTCGCTGGCAGCATATCCAAGCTGATCCCCGCCTGCCATAAATAAATAAATGCCAAATTTGACTTCAAACTTACTCAGTTGGAAGTGGAAGTGGTTTATCAAATCCGTCCTTTCCATGTAACCAATACGTCGTAGCTTTTCCCTTGCCCTTCAAAAAAATCGATTATTTGCACATCAATATCAAATATGCGCCAGTTATTGAATTACTCGCACGTAGGCATTTCGAGCTTGAGACTTACCTTAAGCTCAATCACACCGCGGCACGTAATATGGTAACCTCCTCTACGATCCAACCTGTCCTTAGTTGTTTGGCTTATGTGAATTCGCCAAGCTGGAAGCACATGAATGATTTGAATTTGAGATTTAGCATGGTCTGAGCTGAAAAAGAGGGGGAGAATGTGTGATGACCTTACCGTGACCCGTCGATTCCAACCGTGAGGCTGTATTAACTGTGTCACCAAATAAGCAGTACCTGGGCATCGTCAGCCCTACAACTCCGGCGCAACATGGACCTAAACAGTAATTATCAACAAAATTATCCGAGATTTAATTTCATTTACGTCGTTTTTCGCTGAATGATGCTTTAGGGCACTTAAGTAAGCCAAAAGATCTGTAAGATTCGCCATAAAGTTCTATTCCAGTTAAGTATTTCCACAATAAAAAAAATCATTCTTTTCAAAATAATCGCCTTATCCCAGAGGCAGTCGAATCAATTCATTAAGTAGAATAGACAACAATCATTCTTGATAACGGGATTTAAAAAAAATAAAAAACTTTTTAATGAAACGTCGTTTTTCATCATTTCAGCTATTAAAACCACGATATTGACATTGTAGCATTATTCTCAGAACAAAAAAGGACATTTCAAAAGATTTTTTAACGGGGAAAGAAAATGATGCCAGGCAAAGTTAAAACATTTTCTTCTGCAGGTAAACCGAATATTTATCGATTAAATGCTCAAGTTTTGTAAGGAAAACCTTTCTTTGTCGAATGAAGATGGCTTGGTTTTTTCAGGGTTAGGAAGATGGGAGGCAAATTTAGCTGTTATTAGGGATTATTTGCTAACTTTCCCATTCTTAATGTACATACTGTATATCAATAAATGATGTGAAACCTCACCTGTGTGAATCCCAATGCGGAGCTTTAATGGCGTGTTAGGAAGATGCGTGATTTTAAATTTGCCACTCTGATGAAGCAAATCCATGGCCATATTGGCCACCTGGCATGCGTGATCTTCAATCCGCACTGGAAGCCCACCAACCACCATGTATGCATCCCCTATCGTTTCCACCTAATTAAACCAGAAATAAGAATTAATTGAAAGTATACAATCTATCTGAGCATAAACAGAACCAAGTTTGTCGGACCAGATAACTCATAGTACATGTATTAATAAATATGATATTAAAATCGATGTTAAAATTGCGCTGACATTCAGCCATAGAAAACAGGCACAATAGTTTCTCAATTTTCGTTCACTTCTATAATTTTAGCCTAGTAAAAGCTAAAACTATATCAGCAAATACCAATTGCGTGACATTGTTCATGAATGACCCGTTTGAAAACGTCTACTTCTACATGCAGCAGCAGTAATGCGAGCAAATGTCAGACAATCTTCTGGTGCCAAAATAGGTCACCGGAAGTACTTTTTCGAAAATTGGTTTGCACTCGATAAGGAATCCGCCACGCATAACGTCATTGAGTTTTTTTGCCCTCTAGTTCAGGTCTCTTTTCAGATGTGATCATTTCGAAACTATTTTCCGTATGACGCCAAGCATCAGACATGACGTCATACGTTTCATTGGTGCGTTATGTCGCGTCATCTGCATCATTTAAGGACTACTCACTTTGTACACATTATACCCGTCGATCGTTGCATCGAAACACGTGTACAGGTCATTTAAGAGGTCGACTACTTCCATAGGAGTACTATAAGCTGATATAGTAGTAAAGCCAACTATATCGCTGAAATAAATGGTGACCTCTTCGTACGCTTCCGGTTCAACTGGCATTCCGATTTTTAACCTTTCTGCCACTGAGCTACAATATACATTGATGAAAAATTAAAAAATGGATATAGTCATCATACATATCAAAATTATTTACAGAAAAAGACTGAAGAAAGCAGTGGTATTTAGTTTCCTCTTTTTGTAAAAGGAATAAAATATAATCCTTCTAAAAAAATGTTAAAAAAACTGCTTTTTTTCATTTTCTCGAGGGATAAAATTCGCAGCACTATGAAGACCTTGGTACGTTGAAAAGTAATGCTTAAAATATCGATTTCTAAGGCAATCTGATAAATCCTTTACAATTTTAACACTGACTAGTATTTTCGAGTAAGCAGCATACAACGATCTTCAAAGACATTCTTAAAATTTTTAATAATGATTACAAATTCTATATGCACATGTAAAACAAGTAGTTATTTTTTATAATTTACATGTATGAGATCATTACTACACTGATGCGCTAACCTGGGTAACATGCGGTGAAGTAATTGATCAGTCTTCTTCTTTTCTTCAGCGAGCTGCTCAGTTCGCTCACGAATAATCTCCTCCAAATTATTGGAATATTTTTCTAACATCTGAAACATGGTATCTACGATGTTAACTTTTCTAAAAGAAACGAGAGAAAAGTAGGCGTTGAAATTGTACAACTTTTGTGACACTGAATACGATTGTGTTGCATATATGGCGCATCGCACATAACAATTCAAGATGGCGTCGGCCTTGTTTGCACAAACTAACAGGACACTAATATATTCACACCATAATCAACATTAATAGGAGTTCCGTACTAATAAGTATATGGCTTCATGATCTTGCTAAACACAAATATATGACACCCGCTCATGGCGCCATCCTGTGTTTGTTTGATAAGTTAATGATCTAATATTCAAGTTTCTCAACAGGCAATGTCATTCTCACGCAAGCGCCGATAGCAATGATGGATAAGATGACGTACTTTCCATGGTTAAGCCTTTTGAACTGTTCATAAATAATGGCGAAATCGGGCCTCATGTCAGGCACTTCCGCCCAACATTCCCTCATAATATTGATTGCTTCTGGTGGCGCCGCCTGCTTGGATACAGACGGCCTTATCATGGGCGGTGGATGCTTCACCTTTTCAATGATTTCTGAAAAATGAACAGTCACGAGTGATACTTTAACCTCGGTTTTAGGAACGGCGAACATTTCCCAACACGTGATGAACGTGGTGCATTTTTACCTGATGGCGTGAGTGGCAACATGCAGTATGGCAATCCACGCACCAAAACTTCTTGCATAATAATAGAAAAGCTATAGACATCTCCAGCCTGCGTCCCTCTCCTAAGGGCCGTTTCATTCCTCAGTAATTCAGGAGCAGCCCACAACAATGCTGGAAATGAAAATAGAATTTTAACATTGGTTTTCCTATATTTTCTACACTTTTCCAGAAACATGTTTGCTGCTTAACAATTGCACTGAATGCATCATACAATAGATCACACCGTATTTTTAACTGGGTAGAGACTTTTTAACCGAAAAAACTGAAAAGCAAAATGTTACTTTTGACCTTTGCAACGTACATTTTGGTTCTTTTTGTAACATCGTGGACTTGTGAGTTTTAGACAATGCATCATCTATAAACTCTTCAGAATACAAATAAAAACAACGGGCCTAGAAATAGGGCAAGAATTAAAATTCACCGATTTAAAAATGATTTTCTTCTGAAATGATAAGAATAATAATTAAACTTTTTCAATAGCAGTAAATCTAAATAAGTTCTTCGGTTTAAAATAATATTAAATACTGCAGGGACTTAGTTGAAATATGTATTCCATGATAACTACAATAATTTTTCATTCGGGCAGAAATTGTTTTCATATAATTTTTGTAGACAATCGCAAAAAAATCAACGAGACGAATTACATTAACGTTTCATGTACAGTATTTTGCTTATAGTTTTCTTGGAAGAAACAAAAATGAATTGCATATTGCCTAAAATTTAAAGTTATTGCATTGGTAATTGCCAGAAACTAAAGTTTTGGCAGATATACAGTAGATGATATACAGTGTAGCATATAAATGAAGCTACAAAACAAAATTATTACCAATTAGTCTATAGCAATTAACGGTACAGCTGCCCTTTTCAGTAGAATTTGCGATACTGTAAATCATTTGCAATGAAAAATGGCCAATTTCAAAGATTTCAGATCACCCTGTACAAGTATATCGGCAAGTCATTGCCGCATCGAAACTGAAAAGCTCTTAATTAGATAAAAGTTAATAACATATTTAGACTATTTGAAAATTTTAGCTCATTAAAATTACTACAAGTGTACATACTGTACATGTAGTTGTCGTAAATCAGCTGATCTTAGCATTTGTACGAAAAAAAAAGAAGAAAAATCGAAAAATTGATTTTTTTCTAGGGTAAAGAAAAGGACGCGATATACTCGAGCTGGCTCTCAATTTACATGTTAAATAGAATAAAAAAAATTACCCTACATTATAACCCAAAATGACATGCAAAAGTCACTCATCAAGAAAGCAATTTCGCAACTATTGATTTCAACTGAATTTTCAAGTCGAATAGAAAATTAGAAAGGGAAATGGCAAGGGAAAAATCGTACAACATCCCAATATACATGTATGACCCGAATTAATAATCAAGAGTTATTAGTCTAGTGCCGGTTTTTAATAAGAGCAGTTGAACGTGCGTGCATTTAGTTGCGGACAATTACGTTTCAAAATATGCAAAATGCGGTACAGATTGTTAATTGCAAACCTAAATTATTATTAATGCGTAATTGGATTACAATATGATGCAGAAACATACAGTATTTCGCCTGGAGACAACCGTGGCAACCCGATAATACCATCAAACTTGGTTATACGGTTTCAGTTTATATGCATTTACTCCAAATGCATTTGAAACCTTTCAGGATTCCGTGAAAATTTCGCAGTTTTATCCAACTAAAACGGTTGTGACGCCTAAAAGCAATACAATGAGCAAACATTTTCTAGGTTTCGAAAATCCATTTCTAAGCAATTTAAAAAGGTGAAATTCTAAGCCAACCAGACAACAGACAGTTACTAGACAGTTGCTAAGTACCTCTCATGCATCGCTTAGATATTGAGCAGTTTTTCCAAACGTTCGAGCATTGCAACGTTTCAATATTTCGCTCAGGTTGGCTGATAGTAATCAATTTTGGGAAGGATAGAATGATCATCTCTTATTCCTTGTCCATTTATTGATTGGGTGGTTCTTATAGAGTTGCAGTATTTGGTCTATTCGATATTCCAGAGATGAATTTTTCATCGTATTTTATATCTTATACCGTGCACTGGTAAACAAACATCAGACTGCAAATGCTTTTCTGCTTGCCTATATATACAGGGTTAGTCAGCTGAATCAAAATTCGTTTAAAAAGCGACAAAAAATGTGAGCCTCGAAACACAAGCATGAAAGAAGTGACGGCTCGCTTGAGGGATCTTCAGGGAATCGAGAAAACGGAAAAAACGGTTTCAAAAAAAGACCTTTCTTGTCCTTAAGGGAACGGCGATGCTCGAACATCATGTAACTGCAAACCGCGGAACGTTTTACACGTTTTTATATATCATGGGTTCTGTAGCGTTAAAATCAACATAATTCTGCTCACTTTTAAGCTTGATGTTATAGCAGTAACATTTTAATTTCCGTTGTTCAGAATTGGGGCCAAAGGCGAGGAATATTAATCACTGCAAAGTTTTTCAAATTCCGTTAGAAGCAAATGCTTTACTTTATCCGGACGTGCTATTATAGAAAAATTCTCTCGCTTCCGTAAATCATACTCGAAGATCATAAGTGAGGATCATAATTAAGCTTTGCACAATTCCGTTCATATTAAAATTATTCAAGTTACGTATGCGGAGTTACGTATATGGGGCTACATCACGTGACCTTTTCATCGAATCAACTACTAAAAGAGCGTGCCTCGGTACTGCCCCAGGGTAATTTTCGCCAATGGAATGAATGAAATGTCCCGTGATATATGCATGCTGACGAAATCTGCATAAGGTCCATCAATGAACCGGGGAACTTCAATATCACATTTATGAAGCTTTTATGAAGCTTAATATCACATTTATGATACATGTAGTACGAATAAATTACCAGTCCCCGTCCGACTTCTGATAATTTAACTGCGGCCTAGGCCGTCATGCACACACGAGGAAAGTTATATCTGGAAATACGGCATGATCAAAAAGTTTTTTAGAATGTGAATTACGAGAAATGAAATGTTTTAAACTGTCAATTATAAAAACATAAATGAAGTTTAATTACTTTCATTTTGAAATTTTCCTTTTTTAAAAGCCAAGGTTTAGTAAAATGCTCAGAAACATGCACTTGGACACGCCTAAACTTGCCAAGTTTCCAGATATAACTTTCCCCGTGTATGACCACTTTTAAACTAATAAATTTTGACGTCCTTTGAGATTCGTCTTATCGAGTTTCGATTGTATTTTTATAAAATAGCATATACACACAGCTAGCTATACACATATACAGTATAAACAACAACACGATCTTTAAATGCATTTCAGATACACGTATACATGTATATAAAATTCAGTAAAATTAAGTGGATTGCTCATTATATAGTAAATAAACACATCATAGGCGTATTTATAAATATTGATATTATCATTGTTACTTTATAAATATGCTTTTATCGTCAATGGAATATTTTATTTGGTTGACAACTATGCCTGCAGAAGTTTTCGGGATTGTCAATATTTGCAGTCATGAGGTTTTAAGGTTTTTCTACGCGCTCAGATGATGTTATTTAAGGACGAACCCATGCACTTGAGATCGATCTCGATCCTCGAAAATATGGCAATTTATTCCGCAGATCGATCGATTTCCACCCTTCGCAAATCAAAGGCCTAAGTGATATATTTGAATGAAAACGGGGGTCTTATTTCGCGATAAAAACTTCCCTATTAAGGGGAGCGTGATGATGACGGTAGTGGAATTACAATGATAATTCAAAATAATTCAAGTAGAACAGCATATTGACGTTATTTTCGGATTAATGTAGCGTCTTGGGTCTCGGTGGATCCATACTTGGCATGGCAATAAAAAGCGAGCAGAAATGGATCCAACCTCTAGAAATCCGTTTTCCCCATGGCTCACTAACTTGGGCCTGCTTTCGGCAATGAAAAACAGCTTACTCTCTCTCTTCTTTCCACATTGGTGATTTCGGCTTTTATAAGAAAGTTATTTTTAGATTCAAAAATGGGATGGAGGGGTCTTTATTTCGCATTTAAATCGTTTATGAATGCGTAATTTTGACGTTTTCCTTTAAATTTTTCCAACGCTTCATGGCAATGAAATACTGCCTAAGACACCGAACTGAATAATACATGTTATTTCCACAAGTTCAAACGATGTAAAATACTAGCCACACGATCGCTTCAAATGTCCCTATAAAAAACTTTTCTATACCATGAACAAACGTGAAAATAGTTGCGCGTTTTACAAGTTTACGTTCCTTTTGACAACATTTTATTACTATCATTATTTCCAAGTACTGATGTGAATCTCACTAATGAAAGTGTGATCCCTATATGTTGTACAGGTATAAATGCAATGCCCATGAGTGAAACCAGTCCTATACAGGAAGGTCATGAACTTTGCATGAAACAGCATGAGGTAATTTCATTTTTTTCAGCAAATTTATAAAAATAAACTTCCTTTATTTGTGCCTTAAGGGATTATAGAACTTTAAAACTTGCATTTATATACAGTATATGTCGAGATAGTTTATATCTGAAATCGCAGAGATGGAATAAATTGTTCCAAGTCTTGTTTTCACTTTTGTCTGCAATGTACTGTATGTTGTCCTTCTATATTTTATATTTCATGGCTTTGAGCAAACAATCACAGATATAATATTTTTACAGTGACCTAACATTCGCGTTATTAAATACATAAAGCTTTAAACATAGTCCAGGAGCCATTATTAAATAGTAAATAACAATCAAATCTCAATGCACACTCACATCCGTCAAAATAATACAATAGAATCGTGTTTTTACCCCCTGTGTTGATCCTGAAAAGTATCCCATAAATCAAATATCAATTTTCTCTCCGAGTTACGAACTAAAATTAGGTTACACTTTTTTTTAAGAACTCAATTGCCTCATGCAGTGTGTATTCTTTTCACTGATTTCCTTCCGGGAACGGGGAATTTCCCCCAAATTAGTTAGTAAGACAGAGAGAGAGAGAGAAGACAGAAAAAAATGCCCCCATAACAGAAATTGAAGGCACTTACAATAAAAATTATTTCATTTACCTAACGATGTTAATAAGTAAAAAGAAAATTTGTTTTCTTAGTGATTTTATATATTAAATCTCAAGCATATAAAGGTAAGTGCAAATTACAGTTTTCGTTCTTTAACACGCAATTCTCATTTAGGAACTATCTATTTTACGAACCTTTTTGGGGTTTTTATAGTTTCGTAAAAGCTCGAATCTATCGATCGGAAGTCTTTATTGGGCGAGGGCAAATAACTCCTTTATTTTACCAAATTTCAACCTGAATCAAGGTGACTTTGCAAACTTCTAAAGGTCTCCTAAAGATATCGAGCATCAATGAGGTTCCTCTTTCGACCATCCATTTGGCAATTTTCTCAGATCTTTGCTTTCTTTCAATGGCAAGAATCGGTGAAAATGTGGAGCGATAATGTTAAAAGGCAAGATGCCGGCGATGGAGTCTTAAAGGGCAAAGGACAAGAGTGAAGCAACGGTTTCCAGGTCGAGCAGCATCTTTGGCATCGAAATCAATTTTACGGTTCCTCACTTCATGCAGCGAGCAGACTATTGACGCCGTTAAGTTCGACGTGATTTATCTAATTGGGCTAGGACAAGTGGGGGCCACCCACAAGACGACTCCGCACGGATATGCTATTTATACGCCCAAATAACAATTTGCTATTTGATCAGCAATACCTAACCGATATTGTCTCTAACGAAAGTCAATAAATCGGAAGTCTTTATTGAGCGAGGGCAAATAACTATAGTCCAGAAAGGAAAAATGCAGGCCCCATTTGCAAGATGGAAAAAAGGAGTGCAACCTCAAAATGGGACCACGAATCAACGCATGCAGCTATAGCATTGTTGACGCATTTCAGACTCTTGCTGGAGTAGGAACGAATGAAATTGTATGATAAATCATGTGGGCAACATGGAATTCTGACGCATTTTCATGAACTGTATGATGCAAAACAAGATTTCTAGGTTGCAGACGAACGTATTCTCACGGGAAACGCTTTTCTGGTACGAAAAGAAACCTTTGTAATTTAATCATTGAGTTAAAAATTTAGACGTGTTGTTTATGCTGGATCATATCTTTTAAACAAAAAACGTCAGCAATATTCCTCCTACTCAGTGCCTGGGTTTCTTTATAGAGACCTAAATCTGAAAAGTTAATACAACTTCCAAGGGTTCCAGAAACACTTTGCTTGTTTCAAAAGTGGATATTCAAATTATCTATATGCATTTCATATATTAAAGTGAAAAATTCTGCAAATTTTATCTCTGGGATTTTCAGCTTAGCTTATTTTTTGTAGCTCATTTACTGTTTATTTAAAGCATTTTCGTTATTATGCAGACATGACTGTTTGCATAAATTTCATTTGCTATAAAAACTAACAGGCTATGCGTAATTTAAATATTTCATTTCTGATGGCTTAAGGTAACTAATTAAAAACAATGCTGCCCTTACATTAAACAAATATGTTAAACATGCATAGCATAAAAGCGTATGCATATATTTACATAATACCAAAAATACATTTTGTGAAAGCATTTTAATCTGATATCAATAATACGAAACTACTGAATCAATACAGTACATCCTAAACTGTGCGTAAGAGCATATGCATGTATAAGATACGATATCATTTCCCGCAAAAGAAATTTTCTTGAAGATAAAAACGACAAAAAGAGGTTTCATGATGAGTTCTTATCGATGAGTGGCAATCTATGTTTGCAGATAATCAAGTATACTCGCAGCTCTGATCATCTTTTGTGTATATGTACACGGTAGGATAAAAACCGACATTTTTAAAGAAAAAACTAGATACTGCATGTGAAAATTCTCAATGATCCAATTTATTTCCACGAACATCTAAAAAAATACATTTTCGTCGGAAAAATGCTACATTTTCGAACATCTGAAAACTTTGGGATTCGCAAAGAATCGACAACTATTTTTGCATCAAAGAAGCTATTATAAAGTATGAACTCTGTTACTTCTCTATAAAAATATGACAGAATTTGGCATCATTTTCACGGTGCTCATATTCAAAAAGAAAATTTCTCAATTGCACGAAATTCATATAGTTTCATTTCACATGAATTTAGGAAGATCTACAAAAGCTTATCCCGACGTTGAAGTACTTTACAAAAAAAAAACATTTTCGTTTTTCCTTAAGTGCAATGCACGTTAAGTAATTTATTTAACGGTATTTTGAATCTCCATTTGATGCTCACATCAAAAACTTTTCAGTAAAGCACCACTGCCTCTCATGCATTAAGGGACTCATCGAATGTGCACAATGCAATTTAGACCATGGTTTCATGGACCATTTTGCTCGATGCCTTCACTTATTTCGTTTTTAGCTTAATGATGTTCTTTTTCGGCTTTTCAACTTCAGCCGGGTTTTAATACAAAATTTAGTATTGTTTAGATACGAACACTCCGAGAAAAAACGCATCAAGGGAGCCTTTCATCGCCCAAAATACGGAGGTTCCGTTGTTTATGTAAGCCAAAGGAAAAAAAGAGCTGCCATCCAACGTAAATAACACACTGTTAGATGGGCCTATAAGGGCTGACATTGAATAAAAAATTGACCTATTTGGATCCATTAGGGATAATGGCGCCTTGCTTTTTTATGCCATTAAAACACTGCCTCTTAAGGTCACTGGCATGTAACGTTATGAGATTTACCAAGTTGCGAATTTCAGCAGCATGGAGCACAGCTTTAATAATTTACTTTGCCAAGATACGAAACCACTTCGCACGACAGCAATGGGCAATTTGCGCTCAGAATTCTATAGCGCGCCCTTGCGATTGTGGAAATGGACATCGGACGAATCAAATTAAAAATCAAATCATGAAACGGGGTAGAGCGAGATAATCTCGATATAAGTAAACCTGAGCACGAGGACAATTCTGCCTTTTGGAACTACTGTTCTACAAGACATTAAAAGAAATAGGACAAAATGGGTTTTTGCAATAATGTACGAATTATTGCAAATAATTACATTAACTAATGAAAAAAATATATTTTCAAACGCATATTTGGTATAAACATACCATCAAGCAAACAGCCAATATCAGAAAGGAATACATTGAAAGGAGCATTTTCTTTTGCATTTCTAAAAAAATCCTCACATGTTTATATTATCAATGTAAAACAGCAGAGAAAAATGCAATAATTCAGATGACTAATAAGTATGAAAACTTTGTTTTCCTACTTTTAATTTAAGATTGTTCCAGTGGTACAGGATACCAGTGCAGTGGTTCAACCTCTTTGAGAACACGGCGAAGGCGATGAAGATAGTTGTTTTAGGAAACTAAGTATAGTTTCGTAAAAAAAAACTTTTCGAAGGGAGGAAAGAAGGAAAATATAGCCAGCGATTGGACATTTCACTTTTTTAAATGTCCCCACAAGTTAATTTTAAATTTAATGAAATTGTTAATTTTTAATAAATTTATAATTAATTTGATACCTAGATGCAGCTATTTGATTTAAAATGTGAGATTTTTAATTGTCACCTAGCCTATTAACAATTTCCATCTATTGTATATAAACGGAATTTCTTTTTGTTTTGAAAAGTACAGTATTCAATTCTTTGACTAAAATTTCTTCGATTCCAATGGATAATATATGACCGGTAGACACTCAACAAATGATTCCATTCATGAGAAAAAAGTCAATTTCAAAAATTCTGATTTTCGGTTAAGTCAAGCGAATGATTTCGTCTAAATGGCTATTTGTGTCACTATGCTTCACCATAGATCATTCAATGAATGCGATTTTAAATTGGTTATCTCAATATGAAAATGGTTGAATTGTGTCACTTTTTAAGCGGGGTGCGAAGAGTTTGCGACAAACAGAACGATCGTTTTCGTGATAGCAAAGAAAATGAGAGTGAAAAATTGAACTCATTTAAAAATAATGCTTAATTATAAGTTGTGTTACAGAGGCCCAACATAATCCCAAATAAGGCACATGAACCATGAACATACACGCAAACCAACATAATCAGGTAAAAACGAGCGGCTTAATATCGACCCGAAGCGGTATTTTATGCCTAAAACAGTGACGTGATTTTCGAAACAATCATGTCATTTTCTTACTGTTTACGTCGCAAAGCATGGGTATTCCAATAATGTTGAAAAACAATTTGACATCCAAGACGGCAGTTATACTGTAGGAAGGCGGTTTACATGTTGTTTAAAAGGGATTAGAATGTCTCTTATATTGTTTTCCCACACTAAAGACGTCATATTCGCTAGAGTATCTAGAGGTAAGTTTGTGCACGAGTTACTCAATCTCGTATATCCTCAATCCTAAATTCCACCACAAGACGGACTAAATCTCTCCTTTTGTTTCGGAAGTATTTTAATAAAAGATCGAGTGCCTGCTGCGCCTATGAAGAATGCGGAAAAGGAAGTACTCGCACCGAAGTTTGGTCCGAGTTGGAGGATATGTCTAAATGAACTATCGATCGGGACTGAAGGTGAAGGATATATAAAAGATTCCAAAATATCGGAAAATACGACGGATGAATTTGAAGCCGAGCGAAGGAGTCCTATAAGCCTATATTTTTAAAAAATGTTGCATTATTCTAAGCTGCTGGATAGAGCGGCTCTTGCTAGTAGCTAGCCCTTGTGAAACAGCCAAGCATGTACTAAACTCGATGTGAAGTGCAGCGAGATATGGAGCTTAGGAAATTAAGCTTGTACGAATCAAAGAACATCATTTAAGATTAAGGAACGTTGCTAATCCTCGCGAAAGTCACGAACTAAAAAAAAAACATCCTCGCAGACTCGCAGTTAGTAGAATTCATGGCTTAGTCTCCGAACTGGCGATCCATCTCGTGTTCCATCAGTTTAAGGAGATGCACCAATTTCAGTTTGTCTACGATGGATCCCATTTAAATAGCGCAGCTTTTGATCGGTTTGAGCTTGATATGAAATTATGAATATCAAAGCGGGAAAGTCAGAAAAATTACCGCATTATACTATTTCTGAAAGCTGGCAATTCCACTTCAGGATTCTGCGAGTTTCAACACCGTTTAAATCTTTCAATAATCTCGTGAAACAAACTTTTTTGCATATCGTAACATTTTTCGTAACTAATTAAGTAATTCAATATTCCATTTAAGAGTTATCGTTACTATAAAAATGATAAGAATGAAGTATAGATACATTAGTTTTAAAGAATTGTATTGATGAAAAGATCTCACATGATGATGACGTTCGAAAAGCGAGCTAGTACAAGTACGAACGTCGAAAATATTAAAATGATATTGATTTTTCTTATTTAGAAGGCTTGAAGAAAACGAATTGGCACTTGATTGACACGATTTGACACTATAGTTAGTTTTCATGAGATAAAAAAACTTACTTTCTTAAAAAAAAGGAAAGGCAAAAAATTCCATATAAGATATTAGCACTCCTAATTAATTATTAATACAATTTAAAAAAACAAACATGCAAAATAGGATCCAATTAACCT
>JAQGAO010000774.1:0-29610 GCA_034697705.1 Ommatoiulus sabulosus | reverse complement strand
TTATTTTTAACGTCTTCGTGGACCCCCAGTACCTAATCCATGGACCCCAGGTTAAGAAACCCTGACCTACAGTGTAGAGGTTAAGAGCTGATGAGTAGTATGAATGAAAATATCTGTTATGTCTGATGTGAGGATTCGAATTCAACTTTTTTGGCATATGGAGGCAGATAAGCATCGCCCAAAAGCAATCTCGCAAATTCCAGCGACCATGTGCTCTTTTGGGGCGGAGCCATTGCTCATAATCCTCATGACAACTCCAGAAAAGTTCCCCAAGAACCAGATCTTAGAAAAAAAAAAGCACGGCCAAATGACGTCAGAGCATGTATTTCGTTTCGACTCATTAATGGCACACGTAACGGCCTAGGTCTAAAGGACAAGACTACGAGTGACAACAAGCACGCATTTAAATAATGATGATTTATATTTGGCAACACTGCTTGCTAGGCAGCTGCTCCGAGCAAGATCATCGTCACATGATTAGGCAAAATATTGGAAGAAGAAAGACACGCACATCCAGAATGGATGGCGTGAAATAGCATCCCAAGAGAAATTTAAGGATTGCTCAGTTAGGCCAGTGATGACCGTTAATCTCCATGCCTCTGATTGTCCAAATGCATCATGCAATGACTTGAAATTATCGCAATCTGTCAGTAAATCTAAGTTTGTCCATAGGGGCATCAGAGCTCGCGTATCCTGAGAGGCCAAAGAAAATGGAAAAAGAAGAAAACAGCTGCTCAATTTCTACAATGCCATTAAGCAAATTTCCGGGGTAGTGGTCGATCAGGGCTATTCTATACTCTCAAGACATAAAAACGGGGGTGTAGCACCTTTTTTGAACAAAATTTTACATTATTTTCTACAACTGATAAACTTGAACGTGCACAAAATTCCAAAGCGATGCAAAAAAAACTGATCTACATTCTGGGATAAAAAAAATTATTCAGTTTTACCGTATCTGATCTGAATAATGCGCTTCTGGTACGGGTCAAACATTGCTTGAAGCGTCAGTCATGGTGAAAACAAAATAGAGACAGTCTGCAGCCAAAATGTCGGAAATAAGGGATTTTTTAAATATAGCAGTTAGAAAGTTCTTGATAAATAGTGTTTATCGATATATAGGTAACATTATTAGTATAAAGATTTATGAGCCGGTCTGTACAAACACCGGTACAGTACTATCAATCTATAATAGCAGGCTTAAGTAAAGTCACGCTATCTTCCTTATGTTTCACCGAGTTGATACCAACATGCTAATGTTCCAGGTTAAGCTTATTAATCTTCACCGTGATATATATTCAAGCGTGTGTTAATTGAATGTAAGCTTCTTCACCAGGTAACCAGGAGTTACTTAAATGCCATGGAGATCTAGTAGCATTAAAGTTGGTTTTGGATATCGAGATCGGCACCCTGGAGAAAATTTTTCAAACTTAAGATCAAAGTTCTCCATTTTCTTCAAGTGGCTGGTGGATACTAATTAATTGCAAGTTGATTTCCACTCTGGACTCTACCAAATTTTAATATATTTGCTCACGTTAAAATTTGGTAGTTTGTAGCAAATTAGACTGCACTTAATTAGTATCCACCAACCACTTGAAGAAATGGAAAACTTTGATCTCAAGTTTGAAAAACTGTCTCCCAGGAGTCCCACAAAGCACTTTCCCACAAAGCACTCGAAGAACAGGCATGAAAAAGCTAGTGGATAGGTCAGAATTTAATATTCTCATCTAGAACAAATCATTCAAAAACATTAAAATAATATAACGTGATGTACATGTATTTTATAAAAATATGCTTTCAATTTTGCAAGATAACGACTACTACATTGAAAATGCAGCAAACCTAATTTCCAAGTTTTCTTTGAATTCTTCGTTCTAACAAACATGGTCCAATTTCACTTAAACCTTTAGCTAGCTACTCACGATTAAGTAAACAACGTTTTACTTGGGTACAGGTAACTTCCCACTTCACATTTACACCATTTTTGCATAAATTCTGCTAACAAAACGTCCAGCCTACTGGTAATGGTATTTTCTGCCAATAAAGTAAGTTGTCAAACTTCTTTAAGTTTATCCAGTCAAAATTTGGATCAACCAGACGGTCCAGAAGCTTGATACAGGCAGCTAAAAATGTGGGCTGTGCATAAGGTTGCAAAAGGAGCAAATTGGTCAGAAAACCTTTCGATTATTTACAGGGCATTGAGTTTAGTATACACGTTCAACCTACCACAAGTCGAAAAAACTGCAAACGCAGAATTACCTTTCCTGAAATAGATCTCTGGCACCTGTTGGCACAATCGTCGCTAACAAGTGTTTTCGTACATGACGAAATTACACTATAGTTAACGAAATTTTATCGAAAAGGCTTTAATGACGCGTATTAAACAGCGGAACAGTTGTTTACTTCAGTTTGCGACGGAAGTTGCACGCAAAGCGGGCGTCACAAATTGCATACCATTTTTTTTTTAGAAAAAAACCATCAAAAAATGTGCATTACAAAATGCGCTCAACTGGAATAGACTTTGAAATACAGGCTATTTGTGAACTACTAAAATATAATTGTTTTTTTGAGAAATCCTTCAAAATCATGCAGAATATAAACAGAAAAATACACCTTTGCAAAGGCCAAAGGGCATTGGAAATTTTGTATTTTAAAAACCTTTTCTGTACTACAAATTGGCAGGGTATAAAAATGGAATTTCCTAAGCCGGTTTTTCGAAGCCGTCATTGCAATAGCCTGTCAAACTACGAAATACCTGTAACATAAACCGATCTAATTGGTACTGCTCACTTTCCCCAAGGTTACCACGTGTGCTATCGTTGCTCGGGTTTAAATTGCTGTGATATGTCGTGCAGGCTGAAATTTGTAATTTCATTTCGCAGGCTTGTAAACATTTCATGTACTCTCTCTAATGCACACCCATATAAACAGACTAATAAGTACCAGCTACAATGATAATTGGACAACAAACCAAACGCTGCAGATTGCTGGTTTTTCCCTTTAATCCCGCGAAAAAGCAAGCTGCTCCCATTTCATTGGGGTATAGCTTGTTTTTAGGACTTTTCGGCAAGGACGCCACGATGACAAAGGTTAATTCAAGTCGTTGAATTACTAATGAACTTTTTTCAACAGAATGCAAATGCTCGTCAGAAAACAACAATCTGTGATGTCATTGATTAAGTTAACCCAAGGCAATCAGTCACTCACTTGCAAGTGTTTGACGTCACCTGCTTCTGGTAAACAAAGAATTTCTAAAAAAAAATATAAGATTATTCGAACCAATTAAAAAAATATAGGCAATGCATTAAGCATGAAGATCTTCCCAGAGCCTTTGTGACATCAACAGAACCGCTAATCTTTCAATATTCTCAAGATTCCTGAAGCGACAAATTCCCTGACTGATAGCAATTCCTCATTTATATCCGACCAAAATAATGGAAAGTCCTGCAATTTTTAATCTAAAATACGGTTCAACAAGCTCAACTCAGCCTGGAAGGACATGGGACATTTATTTCAAATGTTACACATTTTTGTGAACTCTCTTTCACAAAAATTTTAAAATCATATTTAGTGAAGACCTACAGTAAACAGGGCAGTGTCAATTCCAGGGAATCTCCACAAAGGTCATTCAACTTTGGCGCGCATTGATTTTTGGCATGTTGATGCAACTGAAAGTTCACCATTTACCTTTCCCCCAAACACTGCGATGGCCTAGTTTTCTGGTTGCATGGATTGTAAACAACTGAACATTGGTCGTTCGCTAGGTCTGGTTTTGGCTGCCAAAACAAAATGAAGAAAGTCTACTAGTATATCTAGAAGATAATAAACGCATAATACGTATCCGTTGATAATTTCAGCGTTTATTTCCTCTTGACAAGGAGCGACAGTTGCAAGAAGAAAAAAAAAGGTCACCCACCCAGACAAACAAAGAATATTACGAAATTAAATAACTGGAGTTTATTCGACGATTCTTAGATTTTTGTAGCCAGACTATAAACTTAAGTCTGATGTACTGCAAGCAACTTTCCGAAGTCCAAACAGATTTGAAATAGGCTGCCAGGATAGCCGCACTTTTGATATGTATCAATTTGAAAATATTGTTTAAAGAATAATGACGTGAAATGTTATATAATGCATGTCAGATCTGCAGCTACCTCTCCTTTGTCGCCATTTTGATTCCAGTGCTACTACATTTAGAATCCAACCGTAAATTTTCATCTACAACCGCCACTCATTTCTGGAGTCAAACCAAGATGACATCGAAGGATTTGCAGCTTTTGTATTTGGATTTACTTTAACTCAGTATACTAAACCAACATACATTATAAAATGCCATAGGGTCAGTACTACAATCTAGTACGTTACATGTATGTCCATTCCATTTTGGGTTAAAAAAAACAACCATACAAAACAACAAAAACACATCAGTGCTGTCAGATTTAAAGCTCAAAGTATATTGTAACAGTTTAATTAGCGGTCATAGCATATCCTACAAAATCAGGACAAGAGTAGATTGAAGTTGATGATGCCAGTTTTATGACTGGCACCAAGTTGGACATTTGCTTTTCGCCATCTAGCGAAAAGGAATGCAAGAACTGAGCCAAGGCTTTGTATTACCAACCATTAGTGCATAACATGGACACCAGTCCCATCTGGTTGGCTGCAGGGGGTCAACGAAAAAACATGTACATGTACCAGTTTGGCAGCAAGATGAAGTGGGACCTGTGGGTAGATACCCTCTAGATACCCCCTCTGAATCTAGCAACTTGCTAGGAAACCAGTTTTAAAAACAACAGCTGAGTAGGGTGAGGGCATGGGTGCCGCCATTTATCTTTTCCTTATCACCCTCATTTTCTACAACTGTATCAATATAAGCATTCAACCAATTTCGACAACGGTGTAATATTCGCCGAACATTTCTGGCGACATTTCATCTGCATTTTTTTGTACTAATTTTTCACAAAAAATATATATAAATCCGAAATTATTTTCTCGGCCGGCCGAGCCTAGGCGGTTGTCCCATTTAGGATGTAATCACATTTGGCCTGGATTTTCAGTTTGTAAAAAAAATACAGCAAAACGAATGGGGTCAACTTCAGATTAGGGAAACGCAAGTTAGCCTCCAAGATGGTTGATTCTTTGGCAGGCTAAACTCTGATGGACTTCTGACAAATCACTCAACAAAAGTCATTAATTTCTCTGTACTGAGCTAATACGTTCAATAATCCTCAGATTACCACAGCCGTTTTCTTTCATACTAATTGAAGAAAATTATGTTCACCCACTTGAACCAATTGATTTATAATGATAATCCCTACGATTATATTATAATTCAGTACGATAATTTGATTTGCATATCTACATAATAAACGTTTTATTTAAAAAAATATTAATTTGTGCGTTTCTGATATATTTTTTTAAATGCAAAATTTCAGGAAAACACAGTAGCCTATCAATTTTGGTAGTGATCTGTACGTTTTAAAATTCCCCATTACATCTCATAAAATAATCTCCAACTTTGAAAATGACAGGTTTGAGACTGGTTTCTACGAACGATTTCACCACACAGGATGTTGTCTTTGAAAGACTCGTCAACTTCAGCTGGAAACCAAACTTTTGGATCTTCAAACATTGAAGTGATAATTTTGAGAATTGGACGATTCTAATTTTGTAACTCCCTGTACAACGCATTCACGACCTACATTTTAACGGTCTGTCTTTTGCACTAATTGCAACGAATGTTTCACATACGGGCAATTTTTTTAAATAGGGACGTTTTTATCACATGTACTCAAATTACTTTGCTCAGTTTTGTAGCATGCGTCCAATTTGAAAAAAATTAAACAGGTTGAGGAGTAGAATAGATCCGGACACTTGTTTGTGTTTCGTTTGCAACTTGTATTTGTTTTCAAATTTATAGCAAACACAGTTTAACGCGAATGTTATTCAGAAAATTTCTTAAATTCAAAAAAGGTATTTTTCTCTCTTTCTCTTGCCAATCACGTTTATTTTTGGATCAGCAATTAAGCTGTTGCTGATCCAGCTTTTATTGGAGACGGTCTATTATTAGCCACGCATGTCTGCAAGCCTGATTAATACATAATAGATTAGCAGAAAATGAACAGTCTGTTTCACAAAACTTGTGGGAAGTCGCAAGCAGCAGTTCCGAGAATGCAATTCTGCTTCTCAATTAAATTGGGCATGCAGGACGCCAATTAATGACAGTGCAGTCATTACTCAGCCTCGTCGATTATTGAAAACTGAAAAATGCATTGCCCTCAGAGAGATAAAATCAGTGTCACACGTCACCACGGCAAAATTTCCAATCAACCAATAAGCGACCAATTTCTAATCTGAGTTTAGTATATTACATCACTTAAGATAATAATTGTCATGTTTTTTTGCCTAATCAAATCTAATGTCTGGTTTCTTGTCACCATTTCAGTAATGAGAACAATTTTTCAGCTCAAAGCTGCAAATTGCACGAAACATGGAGTCCACAATTTTCTTGACATATTTTGCAAATCCAATCGCAAGCAGTTTGAACCAAAATCAATTGTTTTCAGCATGTTTGCTTTTGGACACCTAGTTTTGTGCAAACTTACAAAGTTGCCTACCCTCGGTTATTTCGGGATGACCCGACCAGTTTGACGCATACGTAGGGTTAAAAACCTTGGGGGAGGTAGTTTCCTGAAGTTAGCACATAGCACACACCAGTGTCATTCTGCTGCAGGCAAGGCCTTGTTGCCAATGCCGAGAAAAATGCGCATGAAAACTACCAATTAATCAGTAAGATAATGCTATGTGGACTTTTCCCCCTGAGTAAACTCGACGCTAGAAAAATTACAGATAAAGTAATCTTTTAAATTAAAATAAAACAGAGTAGTGACATTGGCATCTTGATCATTCTGCCCCAGCTGTCAACGGGGAGACACACACTCACACAGTCACACACATAACACAACGTGAGCACACATTTGAACACTTTGAAAAAAAAATGATTCTTAAAATTAGATAAAACACTCTTTGACTAGCACTTCGATAAAGAAACCCTCGTTGGTTGTGAAAGACTGCCTTTGATCCCAGACGATCATGACGTAAGCTCAGAAACGGTTTGAGTACGGCAAATGATGTTTCTTCATCGAACATCACGGATACGCATGGTCCCGGTCCAGAAATGCTTACTTTTTACTGTAAGCCGTACCGTACCCGTACCTTACACCAGTACCATGGCTACAAACGCCTTTCCAAAGAGAATTTCTGCAAATACAGGCATTAAAATTCGTGATAGTCACTTTGCCGGGTCTCCTTCCACCAAACGAGGGGCAACAAAAGTCGGAGTGCTAGACACTTGGTGATTAAAAAAAACATGTAAGAAAACGTGTTGGCAAATGCACCTTACAGGTGGTACTCAAGCACAACACCGGTGACGTTACTAACCTCCGTTTTTCTTTCGGTGGCATTTTGAATTGGGTGGTCAAAGCTTCGAAAAACTGAATCCAAAGAAGTCGGGAAAATTGCACACAGTCTCAGTACACTGCCGAGGATTGCACACAGTTTCCCACAACCTGCTTCAAAAGCAAATTGGGAAGCGCAGTTTTAAAGTTTGAAAATCGTATAATCGTCAGGTTTTCTGGTGGGCTGGTAGAGGCCGGGACCAGTGAAAAAATACGAAATAAATAAAAACACCGACCGACAAATACTTCGTCCAGTAAGACCGATCGAGTGCGATATAAAATATTAGGATATATATCGATTTGGTTGGAAACGGAAACTACTAGATACGACGATTTCCGAATGGGGCTTATTATTAAAACTTGACGTAGGGTGTATATATATATATAGTTTTTTTTCTCGTACAAAATATAATTAAGGTAGGCGGACTTCACAGAGAACACAAATGATTCAATGAACAAGACACACAAACTGCGATTTTACGCAGTCTGTACGACGGCGTGTACGAATAACTTACTCGAATTCATCAAAATCCATCATCCTACCAAAGCAAAAAAATCGTCGAAAAAAAAAAATATATAACAAATTCCACGCCGAATGGTGGACGACGCGATCGACGGATGGCCTGTGGTCGAATAGGGGTCAGTTTTAGTGCACGTGAAAAGATTTTATCCAGTTCACGTGTCGCATTTTTCAACCCCCCGGTCGAAATAACACAAGATCTCACGCAATCGTTGCGAAGTACAGTGGAGGACGATGAGGGGTTCGATGCAAATAATCCCGCAAACGAAGCGAAAGTGGCGGCTATCTCCCGGTCAACTGTCCAGCGGAACACGTCCAAGAAAAGTGCTGACCGTCGACGAACACTTACGTGAAAACCAACTTCATGCCGTGTGCGAAATACGGCGAAATGTTCGGAAAAACATTAAACAAACACAACACAACCTCGGAGCGCCTCTAACTAGCCGACTAGCGTCATAGAGATAGAGGGACGAAATCTACTAAACGCGACACACTGGCAAGAAGAAATGCACCGGAAACTCATGAAAGTGCGCGCATTTGTGTGCGCCATGTTATTCAGATAAGATGTGTTAGTGTCGCCGTAAACACTGCTTTGCGTATGTAAAAGACGACACTATACTTGTGAAAAAATAACCCCACGGTAGGGTGCGTTGCGATCGGAACACACGTAGGATCTTGTCATTTTGTGGGCGCCATTTGGGACGGCTGGAAGAAGCCAGTGTCATATTCGTGTCTAAAACTAATAGAATCAGTCATGTGAGCAGACTCTAATTGGGTGGCCTTGTATTTGAGTAGAGGGCGCTGATAACTCGTGAAGGGCAATCCATAAATGAACAAAATGAAATATAAGGAGGTTTGGGAGTCCAGTTTCGGAAACCAATTAAGTTTCAGTTTAAATTCCCTTCAATAACTTCAATTCCTTGGTGTTTTCCTACCTTTTAAAGAGTATTCATACAGAAGCTTTACGAAGCGCATTTTGTTGCAGCCGTGAAGTCACGTTTGCAAAATCGACAAACTAATGATTTCTATTTTTAAGCCAGTTCAATTTTTTCTCCCTACAGTCAAATTACAAATCGTAAAACCTCTATATGAGCTCAACTACTGCATGGGCGTAGGTTACATGTACTTTTTTCAGGTAATTTGACAAAATTTTAATTTTTTGTAAATCATAATATATTAGCAGTTCATTAAAAACTCGCTTCTTACCAATTTGTGATGGTACGAACTCATTTCCAGTCCCCGTCCTAAGATATGGACGAACTGTGTTAATTTCTTCGTTTAAAGCGAATTTATAATTCGGATATAACAAATTTTCGGCTAAAACATACATTTTCGAGTCACTTAACATTTGCGCAATATTACGTTAAAACGAACTTTAGGCAATATGAAAAAAAAAAGTACGTTATTACGGGGAATTTCCAATTAAAGTTGCAGCACCTTAACATTATACGTGGGGACGGCTAGAATTTCATCCAAACTTCAATGAAATTTTAAGTCTTATTTTTGAAGTCATGTTTTGTCTGACATCTGATCAATCGAAACTATATGGCTTAGGAACAATTTTTGACGTCCCGGTGCGGCGGCGGTGCCACTGTAATTACTTTAATTTAGAATCGAATTTTTCGCATCAAATCCCAATAACCTATTTAAAATATTTTAAACGTTCACATTAAGAATTTAAAAACCGAACAATATATTTGTTAAAGTATATATTAGCATATATTGCGTCAGTTTTGTTTTTTTTAAAACCTCGCGCTTATTACATTAGAGTGGTAGCAGCGCCATCTATTAACATGCTTTCGTAATATTGTGGTATCAGCGAACAGCTGGCTCCACCCCATTTATAATATTTAAAAAAAGCACTATAGAGAAAGCCCCTAACTGGTGCGCCGTAAAGAAACTACAAACACAGTGCTACAAACTTCGAAGCGTCTGCTACAAAATCTGAAGTCGTATATACAGAACGAGGAGCAGATGGTAAGCAACTTTACGTGTTTCTACATTGTTTTTATATAGCTATGTGTTTTCAAGCTTTGGTGACTGAATTACTAGCATCAGAACGTTTGGGTAAATCTGTTGCGCAGATATATTTCTAGAAATATACTTCATCCAAACCTAAATATAAGTGTAAATCGAAGGCTCGATCGGATCCCTAACTGCGACCCAACGCTCAAAATGTCAACATTATGCTCATAATAATATACAGTACAATCTTTAGAAAAAAATTTGGTGCAATCTATGTTGTGCTCAACAATTTGCAACAGCTTGTAAAACTTCTACAACTGAAGGTCACACGTACACAATTTACACCATCAATCATGTCTAATTTTGGAGTAAATATTCCACCTCACATTCAGGGTTGATATATACATGTATCATTACTATGGTTTTCCAAATTTACTTACAGGTAAATGCCAGAACAATGGACCTTATGCAGATTTCGTCAGCAAGCATATATCGCGCGTCAATTCATTCGTTCCATTGGCGAAACTCACCCGGAGGCATGTTCTTTTAGTTGCCGATTCGATGAAACGATCACTTGGTGTAGTCCCATACGTAGCCACAGTATACTAAATACCAGATTGAGAATATGCACTCCGCACATTCCTCATGTCCCTGTTCGCAGCGCCAATTTTGTGACTAGCGGCAGGCGAGTCGGATAATTCGCAGTAAGCCACGCCCATATATCACAAGACACCACAATATACTGTGAACCGGCGCCGATCGAGAGGTTTACGCGCTTGCCTCTTGATACTAACTAGCCGGGTTCACTCCCTGGTCGAGGTCGGTGAGAATTTTGAGGATGTGTAAAATTCTCTAATGACGCATTCGACTGGGTGCACTGGTGTAGTGCAATTTTCTTACGGGTGCAACCTGATCACGTGTCATTTTTTTTTAATGCCGATGCATTACACCACGTTTTGCCAGTCGAACACACGAGTGCAGAAACGTACACCCGGTGTACACCGCTGCATATTTTTTGGACCAGTCGATTATGCCAGTAGTGAGTGAGTGCAGAAAAGCAGTCGACATATAATCCGCCATGTTGGGTGCACCACCTACACCTGCTCTCTCGACGGTGTGTATGGAGTGTAACCAGTCAAATACGGAACGTAGGGTGCACCCACTTCACTGAAGTATGCACCTTTGCCCAGCCGAATGGAACGGGTGCAGAAACATACTCCCGGTGTACACCGGTGCAGATTTTTTTGACCAGTAGAATTCGCCATATGTGGCGGCTCTTTCGGAGGAGAGTTTAAACCGCAGTCCCGTGTAGATCCCGTTTGATCTTTGGGATTTTTTTCCTACTTCAGGCTGAGTGGCACGTCGCTTACGATACGATCATATCGCATAATATCGTTGGGCGTTATTAAGCTTGCCTGCCACCGTATAAATTCTTGCGCTGCAGTCATATTTTCGGGACGGGGGAACGTGAAAGGTGCCGGCACAGAGTGCACATACTGGTATTTCGTATACTGTGACGTAACTTTGCATAAGGTCCATTTATCAAAAAATCTATCACACTTCCTGTACATGCATGCATCTGTTTTATAGGTGAAGGATCATGAAATAAACCTGTTAAATCCAATATTTAGCACGGTGTCAAAAAAAGTTTTGGAAATGGTTATACATACCGTTGTATGGTAAAATGGTGAAACCATTAAAATTCTACATACCGTGTATAAAGAATGGTTTTGTTCATAACTAGGTATAGAAACGTCACAACTAAACTGAACTTTCTATTTTGGTTTTCTACAGTTTAACATTTAAATATGACCTCACTCTTTCCTTGCTTTGGAATAGCGAAGGTCAAGGATGCACAAACAACCGAAAACACCAGCGTGCCTGGCACTGTGGTGACTGGTAAGCTTAACAGCTACTCAGCTAGTCTTATTTCAAACGTAACTGCTTGTGCGGCCTGATCATGCAATTATTTTGAACTTTTGCGCAAAATCTATCCATAGGTGATCAACTTGGATGGCTGCGTAATGCTAGTTATACCGCCCAAAATGCAGATGATTTGGCATCGATTGCACGGATTCCGCAAGAGTAAGTGAAATGCGTCCATGTATATATAGTATATACTAACTAGCAATCAAACCCACACCAATACTGCAACTTATTGCATTCACTCACAGAATTGGCAAAGAAGAAGAAAAAGATGGCCATGAAGAGTTACCTGATAGTGACGGTTCAGAAGTTGCCGCAGCTCAGCCAGAGATTTACGAGTTTTCACATTTGCGTGCCAAACGAAGGAAGAAGTCTAAACACAAACATAAAAAGAGCAAATCAAAAAGTCATTCGAGGTCACCTTCAGCTGAACGCCTGATCCAGCAAGCCGAGAAGTAATTTATATTTCATTTGCATTTATTTTTGTATGATAAATTTAAGGTTTCCATTTACGAAACCGTTTACTACCACGTTTAAACAATTATTTTTGAGTCTTTTTCATCTGTAAGGAACAAGACTTGTTACTATCTAACTTATTACTGTTAATTTTAAAGTAAAGACACTGAGGGCAATTCTCATGCAATTACAAAATAGGAAATGAAATTTCAAAATTAAACTGGTGATATCATAGGCTACAAGAGATAATATTTGCTTATATATTATGTGCTAATTGCTAATGACACGTGTTTCTTTGCTCTTTCTTAAAATAGTAAATTAATGTATAGTTAGACAATGCCAACTGGTTTTTCATAAAGCAAAGGTTTCTATGCAAAGATTAAATGATCTTTGATCAGTTAGTTATTTTATCAATTCGTCATGACAGACGGAAGTAGGAAGCTACTTTTAAAGCATGAACAGGAAATGGTTTTAAAGACAAGTATTAATTGATTTAAAAAAAGTATTTAGATTAAAAGTCATGCATTGAGTAATGTTTCAGAGTAGCAGGTTTAGAGTTAATGTTTATTTTTTGTTATCGTAAATTCTACTTTGAATTTCAATCTTTCTGTGCATTCGAAACATTTTAACAAGTATGGACTAACAATTATATTTGTGATACTTTCAGATTAAGAGAAGGATCAAGTAAAAAAGTATTCATTGAGGATGTCGGCTTGCATCCTGAGCACGCCTTTCGCGTAGACAGAAAATCAGACCGCAACAACCTTGCATTTTCATCGTTATCGCACCACCAAATACCGAAATACTTTCGGTCATTACCACGCATTAGTGAAACTGGTACAGCTAATCTTCACTATTGGCTTCCAAATACTGAAGCATCAACAAAGGAGAAATCCAGATCAAAGCATACAGATGAAAGATATTACAAATCTCTGAAAAGACTTTATGATGAAACTAACATTATTGATTTATCCAAGCGTCGAGTATCGAAAATTCATGGTGAACTACAGGAAGCCCTTCAGCGTGCTTATCTACCACTTCAATCGCCAATTTCTGTAACCGAAAAAGTAGATGCAACCATGGATCGACTTGAGAAAAATTCCAGCAACCCATTAGGAATCTATGATCAGAATACCACGCTGTATTTTCAAGGAAAAGGAATTCCTCAGGAAAAGAGTGAAAATGCGAAATCTGAATCAAAAGGAAACAAAGAACAGTATAAAGAAACACACGACGAATATGTGCAAAGAATGACAACTGAATATAACGTTTACGTGAGGGAACATCCACACGATGTCAAAAAGTGGATCGAATTCGTCAAATTCCAAAATGATGCTGCAGAAAGTACTTTTAGTCAATTCTCAGATTCACTAAAGACTGCCAAGCACCGCAAGGTGACAGAATCTGCATTACTGGAGAAGAAGATTGCGATTTTAGACAGGGCCATAGAAAACAATCCAAGATCCGTTGAACTCATCGCTTATAAATATGATTTGTGCAAAGACGTGTGGGATTCGGACAGACTTTTGAGCGAATGGAAGAAAATAATGTTTTTGCATCCGAACAACACTTGGTTATGGCAGCAGTACATGTTGTTTTTTCAAACTAGATTTTCTGCATTTACGGTGACAAAATTCAGCAAACTGTATGCTAAGTGCTTCGACATGCTCAAGAAAATTCACAGTGGTCAATTCCAATCTCATAAGCCACTACCAAATATGGAAGAACATATGCTGGGTAAGCAAAATCTCTGCATCTTACTTTAGCGTTGTTTTTGTTATTTCAGAAGTTTTTTTGCATCTTACAAACATTCCAAATTTAGGTGGACTGATTAGTAGTTTCTTTTAATCACGTTCTAAAGTCCTATTCTCTTGTTTTCAACTTCTTTCAGACATATTTAGTAAACACTGCCATGTGTTGTATCAGTGTGGATATCGGGAGAGGGCTATTGCAAACTTTCAAGCGCTCATCGAATTCAATTTCTTTCCACCTAAACATTTATCCACTTCGGCACCGTTACAAGACTGGCTCGCGTTTTTTGAGCCATTTTGGGACAGTGGTGTTCCTCGGTTTGGAGAAGAGTGCGCTCCTGGTTGGTGTGAAGCAATGAACCACAAGGAACTCCAGTTGAATACCCAGCTAAATCCAGGTTTGGTTCAGTTTTATAACAATGTATACTGCACACTAGCCCAACATTAGATTTCTCTATTGAATGATTCACACTGCAACATTAATTTTTAATCTGTAATAATTTTTTGCATAGGTAATGAAACTGAAGATGATATCGTGAAACCGGGCAATTCCAGGTGGCAGAATTGGTTGGCTTTAGAAAAGTTTAGGGAACGCCGCCACTGGCTACCTTGGAGACCAACTGAATTGGAAGATGAATGTGAAGATCCTGACCGCATGGTTCTGTTTGACGATATTTCACCCAGCCTATTTCTTATTCAGAAAGAATACAGTAAATTCGTTTTACTAGTGCGATTTCTGGAAATGCTGGGAGTTCGCGTGTCACCACATTATCAGGCTACATGCAAGCTTTTAAATTGCCACGAACCTTATAAAGTGATGGAGAGCTCAGAAATCATAGATGGCCAACGCCATTTCTTGTGGAGATTTTACACAAGTGATCGTTTTGCGAGTATGCTTGCCTTGGATTCTGTCACGTGTAAAACGGAGGTGTTCCAGGACTTTATCGAACGCATATTCCGACAGTCGTGTTCCTTGCTGCGTGGATCGTACAAAAGATTTGTGATGCTACTTTGGGTTAGCTGCCATTTTGACAAGTTGAGGTCGTTGCAGGGCAATGAAAAAGCATTCAAGAAACAACTGAAGGAAAGCAAAAAGTTTGTGAAGAACTTTCTGAAGGTCGACGAGAATAGAAACAATCTAGAATTGTGGTGCGAGTATGCCAAATTGGAATGGTGCAGCAAGAATATCGAAGAAGCTCGAAAGGTTTTTGACTTGACTCTGGCTACACATTCACAAACTTACGGAGAATGGAATACCGTGGAAAATGAACATAAGTCATCTTTGTGTATGGTTTGCAGGACGTACGTATCTCTCGAGTTGGGTTGTGATGAGAATGCTGTATCCAATGAAGTAGAATATAACGACGGATCAGCAAGGGCATTATCCATTTTATTATCATTGGGCACTGATGCAAAGTTTATTTCATCTTCAAATGCAGCCATCAGAAATTCACCTGCTCTTATATTAAAAGCAAAACATCAATACAATGCTGTGTTTGAAGAATTGATTAAGGATTACTTTGATGTGAAGTTGGTCGAGCATTTTGATCTTGGTGAATGTCACCATCAAAGGCACTTGCTTATTGACTGGACCGTGTGTTACGCATTTGTGGAGTATCTGACTGATGGCTTTAATGCTGCCAAAACAGTTTATAAGACAGTTCTGCAGCGCCTTACTTCCACCTTTGCCACAACCATTGCTCATGACCGAGACTCTGCTGCCATTGACTTGTTGTAAGTGTATCGGATTTAAAAAATTCCATATAAGAAAAGCCCATATATTGTTTAAACGCATTATATATCCAATTTTTTATTTCAGAAATTGGTCAAATTGCGAATTTCTCTATATGCAATATGTGCAGTTGAATGTACTGCATAACAACGTATGTCCTTCTGCTCCTCTAACCATGCTGAGGAACAGTTTGTGCGAAGCTTTGGAGTATTTCCCTGAGAACAAGCATTTCAACAATTTGCTCCTGGACATTGAAGCCAGATCTCATATTGCAGGGCGCCTGAGGGTCCATTATGATGCCCGTTTGAGAGATAACTCTTTGCCTGGATGCACCTCGGCAATTTTCGCCATCGTCACAGAACTGGAGCGGCAGAAAAATCTAATGGCTTCAGCGAAAATAGCAACGAGCATGGAAATATCAGGTATGCCTTATCATCGAGTATAACTACAATCTTATCATGATTTTTCCTCGAATGTTATTTCAGTTCCCTAAGTTCAAGTTATCTATATATCATTCATTTACAATTGACAATTAGCCGTTTCATCTCCGGTCATTGTGGAAACCGGAATCACTCACAGGTTACGATCGCTATTCGAGAAAATTGTGAGAAACGCAAAACTCAGACATTGCGTTCTTCTTTGGAGGCTATACATTAAGTTTGAGGTATGGAAACCGAATGTTAAGTTCTCTCACGTGTTACCGTGAAAACTAATATAACTCGATCATTTATGTACAGTAATTAGTCATTGATTGCTCAATTTTAATTGTTGCAGGTAACACAGTCAAACCATAAACATGCAAAAGCAATTTTTTATAGTGCACTCCAGCAATGCCCATGGGCAAAGGTTTGATAATGTTTTTGACTTAGTGGAGAACTAAATAATTCAGATGTTGACACTTTGAAAATAAAATTATATTATTTATATTTGCAGGAACTCTATTTAGATGCTATTGAACATTTCCCAGATGATATCGAAGAATTTAATGACCTTCTAACAGAAAAGGAGATCCGTGTGCGAGCGCCATTAGAAGAAATTGATTTACTAATGGAAACTAGTCAAGCTCCCCAAAACAGTGAAAACGTCTCTTACAGCCTCGAAGATATTTGTCTTCCCCCATAATTTGCCATTAATGTTTTGAGAACTTACCCAAGCAAAGGGCTGTAAAAAAACACTTGTCTGAGTGTATGTTTTTAAATTATCCTGTGTTATACATGTATGCAGTAGTCTAACTAAATTAAGGCCAATTTCAAAGTATAAAAACATGTTCATTAACACGTTATTTAATTTATAGCTCCTTATGCTCAAATAAGTTAGTTCTTTTCAGCACAGGCCCTGAAAAACGGAATTTCTTTATTGATTAACCACAAAGAAAAAGCTTTAGTTGTGAAATACTTTTAACCAATGAGTCATAAGATATTGGTTTTTAAACATTCCTAGTTGTACTTTTTCCCAAATTGTTGAATAGGATCGAAACGCTAGATAGTCTAAGGCTAGGCGCACACATGCGTTTTTTGCGCCCATTTTTTCCGGGACATTCCATACTGAAGTCCTGCCGCCATATTATATCAATTCTTGCCCTGCAGTCGTATTTTCGGGACAGGGGAACATGAAAGGTGCCGACACGGAGTGCCCATACTCATACTGGTATTTCGTATGCATGTACTGTGCCGATGAAGACCCCCGAAGATTGTGCGTTTAACCCATAGGAACAACACAAAAAATAGGGGCCATTAACCCGCTCATGGTTGATGCAATCTGTTGCAAAAACGCTTGTGTGCGCCGAGCCTTATACTCATAAAATTAAAGGTATGTTGTCATGTAAACATACCTTTAATCTTTCAATAAAACTAAGGTTAAGTAGGCTAAAATAACGAACACCATATGTGTTTTGGAAGCATTGCAGTTTTCCGACATCCATAATCTCAATCCGTTCCACCAAGTTTCATTTAAATCCTGCAAATGCTATTTTTGACATCATGCTTATTTTTAGTTAAATATGCTTAGCTGTGCATAGTGTACGAGAGCTTTTCTGAAATCTTCGAATGCAACTGTGTCGGTGAAAATCAATGAAGATAAAATTAAATATTTTGATGGTTTCGATGATTCGAACGTTACTCGTGTATCTGAAATTTATTTTTTTCCAGAAATAAAAGTCTTTTAAAACATTTATTTACTGTTTCCCAAACTTTTCTAAAGAAAATTGGGTGCATCACATAGGATAAATCTCAGCTGTACAATCAGTTTTTAAAATTCCCGCATTTTGTTTTACAACATTTTTAGCATAGGGGGCGCACACTTGGCTTGAGAAAGTGAAAGTGCAGACGACGCGAATCAAATTATACAAAAAATGCGAATGCAGCATGCGTACGATAAATCCTCTCACTGAATAAATAAGTATGATCTTCGTCACAAATGGCTCGAAATCTGTCCATCTCGTAGTCAAAATTAAATTCAAAACTCCAGCAATTCGGACGTTCTGTAATGAGGCAGCATTGAAGTCATCAAAAACAGCCGTGGTAATGTAGCCTATACTAGCTATAGTTGAGCAATATTGCAAATAATTGACTCGTACACTGCATTGTGGTTATTAATTCTTTCGATTTTTTTTGTAGAATTTGCCTGAAACATCTGTAGTCGGAGACCCTAAACCAAAATCGCCAGCAGCATTGCCTCAATTTCCACTGGTACATAGTAAAAGTAACTGGGTGGGACCAGCAAATCCCAAATCAAACTTGAGGCATGTCAGCTATTATCAAGCCGAAAATGAATCCAGAATTGAACGGCATTTGAGGGAAAGGAGGATTGAGGTGCAACAATGGAACCAACGATTTTGGGAGAACCACAATGAATCGTTTTATAAGGTGAACATGTATACAGGGTGTTAGTTTCATTTATCATGATCTGTCCAATAAACAGTAAATCGGAATAGTTATCAGAATGCAAAATTAATATGTATACCCAACTTGACTTTCACGAATTAAGGGGCCTCTTTGAAATTTTAAATGGGGGCCCTCATTTTTATTTGCAGATTATGAATCTACGCTTAAAACACAATACGTTTTGTCTAAAACATTTTTTTCGCATCATCTTAGATGGAGCCGTAATCGATGAAACTATAAATGTGGTGAAATTGGCATCGTACGAATAAATGTTCCAAATAAAAGTGTAATTGAATTCGAAAGGGGTAATTAAGTATGAAAAACATAGCTTGTCCCACCCCGGCCTTTTTGACGGGGCAAAGGAAGTTTAACATTTTAAAAGAAAACTTTTTATTACAATGTTTGCTTGAACAACGTAAAACAAAAGAAGAAACAGTTTGTATTATCAGGTAAGCACATAAAATTTGCATCATACGAATAAATGCTCCAAATAAAGGTGGGGGGAAGTGTTCAAGCTGTGTTTTGCATAATTATTATACACTGTTATTGGAATATTTTTTCGTATGATGTAAATTTCTCAACATTTACAAAGTTTCATCGATTACAGCGACATCTAAGATGATGCGAAAAAAAATGGTTTAGACAAAACTTAATGTGTTTTAAGCGCAAATTCATAAACTGGAGAAAAAAAATGGGGGTTCAAAGGCATCCATTTAATTCTTGTATAATTTGAAAGGCAAGTTGATAATATTAATCTTGTACAGTAGAACCCCTCTAGTACGCCCTCGGCTAGTCCGTCGCTCAGGTTAATCCGACCGTGGTCGGAGGCCACCTTTTACTATAGGCTACCTTCAATTTTTACAGTACATGTATGTACAGTATGTAGTACAGTACATAAATACATACGGTATTGCTCTTTTTCATAATAACAGCTTTTATGCGATTTATTGCAATGTTTTTACTGTAGAGAACAATATGTACAGTCATTCTTGAGTTGAAAGATGGTTTATTTTACTTTTTTCTGATAATCCGACCTTTTTTGTGTTCCGACCATACCCCCTGCAGTCCCAAAGGTGACGGATTAGAGGGGTTCTACTGTATTCTGATAACTTTTCCGATTTACTGTTTATTTTAAAAGACATTGGACAGATCATGATAAATGAAACCTCCAGTAAATATCGAGCATCAAGCTATGTTAAAGCTAATGGGGCAATGATGCAAGTTAATAATTGATTTTCATTCTAGCTCAAGCAAGAATTTATAGTAAAGCGAACGCAAGAACTGTTTGGCAAGGAAGCTGAATCGAGCAAAACTTTACCAACACTCCCTGCGGAGGAACTATCGAAGTTTTACAAGAAGTTCCTGGATGATAATTATGCCGTGCACATGCGATATAACAAGTAAATAATTTCACATTGAAACTATGTTATGGAGTCATATTTAGGGTAAATCTGAAACCTATTTAGGAAACTGAAATAAACCCGCCAAAGTTCAACATATGATATGCAAACCATATCTTCTGGATTTGCTTGGTACATGTATTATAGTGGTTTTCCTACATCCTACATGTAGTTGTCTTGTTTTTGATGTGGAATTCAGTTTCAAAGTATGCTCAATAATTTAAGTTTACCCTTTTTATATCAATGGGTGATGTACTGTTGACTTTTGATTTCACTGACAAATTGGGCAAAAAGTAAATAATTACGTCAAAAAACTAGCCCCAAACAATGTAAAGCTTGTTGATCAAATGCACATTTTTCTTTTAACATTTGCTAGTTTTTAAGGCATTGATGGTTACTAATTTATTTAAAATAATTATAACAATGTCCAGAATCCAGGAAATTGATGGTCTACAGTTATTGTGTGACTAACATTTGACCTTTTCAATTAGGATACTACTGATCAGATAATGACTTTCCTTTCTTATTCCCAAACGAGTTTTAGTCCATTACTTGAATTTCATTACCCATTTTTATTCTGTTTCAGGGAATGGTATAAAAGGAATATTGGTTTACTTCTACCGTCAGTCCTCGTATTTTTATTGCAATTGGCGAAAAAAATTAAGTTGATTAAGAGCTGATAGAGCAAATGTAAATAATTGTGTGGCAAAAATTCTACTTTACTGCTTTACTTTAAAGCATCAACAACTAATAATAGAATTTGATTTGTACAAATGCACTTTTGTGTCCCTGAAAATATCGTTTTATTCCAGGATATTTCATCATTTATGGTTAATTCGTTGAAACATTATGCTCCTTTTTAAGTTAAATTTCGATGGATCTAATAGCCATTAAATAAATTTGAAATTTTGTAGGCACCTATGTAAATATTTGCAATTCCCTTACAATAATGGAAAAAAATTGTTTGTAGAAGTTACCAATTCTGGGTGCAGTTGGAAAATGAAGGAGGGCAAAGTGCTAAGTACATCCCAAATTTATAATAATATTTTAAGTTTTGTTAGAATATGTGCTGAATATATTTGTAGAATATATTTATAGATATGAATGAGTTGCAAATGAACCTTATTGCATAAGGTGTAAACATGTCAGAAACCAAATAAAACTGGTTTTGTAGCCAATGCACTTGAATTTGAATGCGATAGTAAAATTACTTTCTAGAGCATAACGTCTCGCAATTCAGGAGACACATGAAGAAAATTGTCCAAAGTCATTTTGGATAGCTGAGGTAAAATCGATCAATAAGGATTCAGCATAAACTTATTTAGTTTATTTAATTGAGTCGCTTCGTTAACAAAAATTTTAAACATTTAAATTTAATAATATATTTTTCAAACCATTTTGAACGTTTTCCAAAATTATGAACGTTTTTCATAATTATGAACATTCTTCAATATATTTTTGAAGAACCTAGGGTTTATCAGTATCAAATCACAGGGTTCCCCCAGTCCTGGAAAACCTGGGAAATTCAACGTAGTCATGTTGTGGCAAATTGGCAATCCAAAATTAATGCTTCTACATGAGCTCAGGGCCCATTCATTTGGAAACATTTTTACATTTTCCTAGTACAAATCTGCAAAATTTGAAACAGTTTCTGAGGACAAATTTGCAGAATTGTCCACGTTTTCCGAGGACAAAATTGCAAAATTGTCCACCTTTTCCGAAGAAGTAAAATTGCAAATTTTTCCACCTTTTACGAGGTAAAATTACAAAATTTCCCTAGTTTTCCGAGTATAAATTTTCAAAATATTTTTCTGTGCCGATTTTGCAAAATATGTCAATTTTTGACCTTATCATTGGTCAGGGAGATTTTTTTGAAAACCTGGAAAAGTCAGGGAAGTTGAAAATGAAATTTCTGGGGGAACCCTGAATCAGGTTGTAAAATCCAGAAAATAACAAGGCCAAATTTAATAAAACGTTAATCTTCAATTTCCAATAAATTTTAAGCATATTTAAATAGTCTTAGAAATTCGTTTTGTCCTCTTTTTAAATGCTGCAGAAACAATCATCGAACTTAGAAAATCGCTTGCAATTATATCGCCGTTGCACTTTCACGGTCAATTCACGTCCATAATAAATGATATCAGTAGCCTATTCAGTTAAAAACAGGGCAAGGGCAGAATGAAAGGAGTCGATAGCATTGAAATAATTATCCCCTAGATAATGGTTTGAACGTAATCAGGACAGGCAAGTCTATCTTTTCATGTATGACCGATATTTTAAATATTTGAATAATGGCACTGCATGCACAAAATGTAATCATTGGAATACTATCTGATAAACCGAATGCATATCAAAATCGAAAGTTGATGATCTGATTCAATCAAAGTGACTTTCCTAGAATTGAAATGGCCGTAAAAAGCGGATGTATCTGACACAGTCATTTTTTTCCGCAATTTCTGGTAAATACCTCAAGTGGCATTTAATGGAATGTTTAGTCTTACTGTCTTAAACTCGAGACACAACTAATGAGCACTCGTGGAATATAACTGCATTTCCCTCAGATGGACAATTTGCAAGAACTACGTACTTTATAACGAAATAAATAGGGTGGATCGGTGCAAAGTTCACGAATCAATTGATAATATCATGGAAAAAACACAAGATAACCAATAGTGCCGATGCATTGGTATGTGATGCACAGGAATCCTATCAAACTATTACAATATTAATCTAGAGTCTGCATGCAATTGCAATTTCTCGTACGTTATTATACTCGATTTCCTAGAAATATATTTAGTGAGTAAACTGCTGGATTCATAAATACACTTGTATCTCGTGAGAACGTACTATCCAAGTGTCAAGCTGTCAGATTTGAAATTTGCGCCAATTCCAGGAATCGCACATAGCCAATGGCAATCTATATAGCCATGGATGCACTATGGACGTGGATATAGCAGAATTACGCAAAATTTGCTCTCCATAAAGCAGCTGTTTCTATTGAATTGCAAGAAATTGAAGTGCATGCATGCAACCTTGACTATAAAGAGGCTGGTCTGCAAATAAGCCAATGTCATAGCAACCTACTCTAGGGGAACGTGCTGGCCTACTTTCCGGGTTGAATTTCAGCTGGAAGCTTATTTATTTTATATAGCAACCTATACCTTCTTCGGAGGTAGCTGGCATTTCAAAGGACTATATATCTCACCTGTCACGACCCTACTTAACATGGATTCCAGCCTGAATGACTCCGCTAAGGTAAACACTTGCATTCTAATTAGGCCTAATGTTCAAATCATGCATAAAAAATATTACACGTATACATACTGTACAATTACGTTAATTTTCGTATTGACATATCTTCCAATACGGTGGAACATGCGCTGTGCACTACTGTGTAAACACAAACTACGCGAGCCGTATGGCTGGTTTTACTGATATAATTCGTTTTTTTTAATTAGACTTTCTTGTAAATATTTTCACTGCATCACGCGTCGAATTGCACGCATCCACATTCGAAATTTCGAACTTTTTTGGAGGGAAATCGAAAGTGCGCGCGTGCCCCCTATGGGACACTTACGGCACGGGGTAAACAGGGGTCAAATATTTGAATAAGTTGACTGTTGCTGGTTCGAGCCTCGATTCGGCCCCCTTTTTTTTTTCTTCTCTTAATCGATATACTAAATATAAAATATGAAAGAGCATATTTCTACGTGAGGTAAAATGCAACATAATCAATGTTAATCAAAATGGGTATACTGTATGTACAGTTGATCAACATTAATTTGCATTGAAATTTAAGGATCGATCGATATACAGTGTACATGTCAGTATAAATTATACTGAAAAGGGCGTGCATTCGGGTACGAGCCTCAATTCCCCATTTTTTTTTCTCAATTAAATACTAAATAAAAAAATATAAAAGAACATATTTCGTCGTGAAGTGCTTATACTAAATGCAACATATGTAATCAGTGAAATTAGTCAAAAATGGGCAACCTGTACGTATACATGTAGTTAGAATGATGCATGTGCTTATTCTAAATGAAACATGACTAAATTAAATTAATCAAAATGGGAATACTGTATGTACAGTTTCAACATTTGCATTGAAAGGATATAGAAATTGATACTTATTGAATTTGCCTTTGTGAAACAGAAAGCTAACTTTCCAAAAATATTAGCCATATTAACCACCATTCCTCAATTACTGTGACATAAATTCACATAATTCGTCTTTTTACAAGATCCATTAAGTCAATATATACATGTAAAACCCGTTAATGTTCAATATTATAATATAAATGCATCTACAATTTAATACATGTACAGTATTTATTGTTAATTGAGCACAATGCCCAATGATGTACAGTACTGTACTGTATATCTATTGCACAATTTATTCAGCATTGTGACCTTTTAAGTCACCATTTTCTTTCATCAATCACCCAAATTTACAAGCAACACTTGAAATTGCATTGCAAATTCATGCACTGCAGAATTTCAGACCTTGAGAAAAACTATTTGACATTGCATAATTGCCTAATTGCATTTGATGCCAACCATGAGAGACTTAAAGTGTAAATAAACTAATTAGTTTATTTACATTTAAACTCTGCTCAAATTTTGACTTGATCCATTTAAATTAGGTAGGTTTAGCTTATATCTAACAAGAATTTTTTCTCGTTTACAATTAGCATCACAATGGCGTCGAAGATGAACCTCTATACGATTCAGAAATTCTGAAAAATCTGGAATGGGACGAGTGCAAACATTTATTCGTACCGGAAATATCGCCCACAAATCCAGGGATAAATCTCGTCGTTAGACCACTAGCTACCTCGGACTACGATAAAGGTTAATTAAAAATTCCCCTCTCTCCAACGCACGCCACAAGAATTTTATTGATCTTGTTTTTTTATTTACATTCCAATATGCAGGAATGTTGCTAGACCAGAAAAGAGCATTTGGTCTAGGCGACTACATTTTTAGGTCATGGTTGTGACTATTACACTACTTTTCCATTGGTCATTAGTTTCACTAATTTTTACTTTTTCACATGTAGGATATTCAAAGGTCTTGTCCCAATTAACCGATCTTGGAGAGGTTTCGAGAGAGCAGTTTCTAGGTTAGTGAACTGAAGGATTATTATTATTTTTTATTGATGTCATGGAAATTAAACTATCATCGGTACAACAGCTTGCCGCACAAACTTACGGCCACATCTTTCTAATCTTAACTTTCTTTTGCGTTTTCATTCAGATGCATTTCAAGCGATGAAAGCTTGTAAAAATACGTATTATGTCACAGTAATTGAGGATACCACGACAAATGAGGTTGTTGGTGGAGCAACGCTTCTTGTGGAGCAAAAGATCATCCACTCTTGTGCTTTGGTAATTAGATCGTGATATTTAAAGCAAAAAGTCTATTTTCAAGTATAATTAAGCAATCTACTGTATAAGTTCTGACAACATTTCCAGAATTTTTTCGCGTATAAAAAATAATATAAAAAATATCCTCCAATCGCCAAATGTACTTGTAATTTACAGGGTTTCCCCAGAAATTTCTTTTTCAATTTCCCGCACTTTTCCAGGTTGACCAATGGCAATTTGAAAAATAGACATATTTTGCAAAATCGACCCTGGAAAATATATTTCAAAATTAACTTACAACACTTTTGAAAATTAACGTAGAAAATTTGTTAAAAATTTAAGAAATTTGCATACAATTTTTTTAAAAATGGGACAATTTTGTATTCGGAAAACGTTTGAAAATGTTAAAAATTTGTGCTCGGAAAACGTGGAAACGTTTGCAAATTTGTATACGGAAAACGAGGAAAATTTTGCAAATTAGTCCTCGGAAAATCTAGAGAATTTTGCAAATTTGTACTCAGAAAATGGGCCCTGAGCTAAACATGTAGAAGTTTTAATTTTCCATCGCCATGGCTGCGTTGAATTTCCCTGACTTTTCCAGGTCTGGGGGAACCCTGATTTAATATAGATTTGAGATTTCAACTAATGTTGAATAAGAAACATGAATAATCATTAAAATAACACCGATTAAATTAGTTATTGCATTGTTCTGGCTGATACAAACAAATTTGGAGGTTTCCATGGAATATGTATGCTTTATCCAAATATTTAGATTTCATAGTTTTATTAATTTTTCTTAAATTCCCTAATTTAAATGCATATTTCATGCAAACCAGATCTTCCCTAAACCATTGCTCACTATTTCTGTTTTCAGAGAGGACGCATTGAAGATGTTGTAATAAGTGACACCCATCGTGGAAAACAATTGGGAAAATTGTAAGTTTTAACTTCTCCCATTGATTCGGAGGTAAACTGGAATTTAAAAAACGCTCATGTTTCACTTTACAGAATTGTAATAATCTTGAAACAACTTGCAAAGCACTTAGGCTGTTATAAACTTAGCTTGGATTGCAGGGATGAAATGCTCAAATTCTACACTCAGCTTGGTTTTAATCGGGCAGAAGGAAACTCAAACTTCATGATGATAAGATTCCGATCGTGAGAAAAATGTGCGTCACAGTTACACGAAGAGCTAGACTTTTTTGTCTAGTAAAATCATTTTATTGCTGTATTACTTGGAACGGAGTAGTGCATGAACATGACTGGTTTTCCATGATGTCAGGATCGAGCAATTTTATCAACTAGAGCTGATTTATGTACACTTTTCAACATTTCTTTTCCATCATTTGGACAGCTAGCCAGAGTCAACTAAAACATCAACTGAAATCGGTTTGTTTGCCACCCTAAGAAATGACATAATAAGAGGGATTTGGGTCTTACTGTTTAACAAGTATCGATGAGCGATTGAATGACGTCCATGACTCCTCAGCGTTCAAATACATAATAAAGCTCGAAATCTAGCCAGCTACCCTGTAATTATTTTAACAATAACGTCCATTATATGTGTCACAGTAAGTTGTTGGTGATTTTTGAAGATATTGCACATGCATTTCAATACAATAAAAATGTAACTACATACCTAGGCTATTTCTTGGGTTTTAGTTTATTTATTTACGCTATACACCAACAGTGTACCTTGGTGCATCGTACATTTCATATGCAAACGTTTCCTTATGAAGGGGATCCCACTGAAGGCCTATATAATCTATTTCTAATTGAAAGGGGCCAGAAACTTTATCACCTAAAGTGATGCCAACTTGTGTGATCTTTTGTAATGGTATTGCATATTGTTTATCTTGTATACGTCCTTTACTTGTCATATAAAACTTCGAAAAAGGTATCTGAAAATAAACTTTAGATTAGAATACTTCATTCTATTAATCTTTGTCTCAAAATTTGAGGAAAATAGCTAATTATTACTTTTACAAACTGCCAGTATGGTCCTCCTCTTGTATACAGAATATAATTGTACATGTCATGCCACGTGAGATCATAATCCCCTTCGCAAGAAAGATTAATGAAGTACGATCTACCATCGCCACGCACTCGCATTAATAAATGGCTGAATTGAAACCATTCAAAACAGGAAGGCCGATAGAAGGATTTCTTGAAAAAAACAAAATATTTAGATTAAGGTGAGAAGCCTGCCGCCCACCTAAAAATTGGGAATTTTTGTTGCGACATTAAGACAGCACATTACAACTTTTAAAATTTTTTAAAAAAGGCTGCACCAAAACAGAACACGAACATATGTATGGACACATAGAAACAATCCATCAGTATTTGTTACAACTTGGCCATTTAAATTCCACATAATGACAAAAGCATAACTGACAACTTTCACTCGTCTCACAATTAAGTTAATAAAAATTCAAAATCTAGTTAATAGAGGAAAACTCATTTCTAAATTACTTTTAGAACAACAGGTGAAGTATTTGAAATACCAAAGCTGCAGCTCGATTTGAAGTTTGAGCCACAAAGAAGTGTAACAAAATTCTGAGACAGCAACTTTGTAAATTTTATAAAACAGAGTGCAGAAAAATGCATATGAATTATCTAGTTATCACATTCTAAATTAGTTTTATAAAAAAATTGTAACCCAAGAACTTGCATGGGTAAAACAAAATATCACAAATAACATTAATAAGGGTAAATGCATGGATAGTTTTTGGCGACCCTTAGTCATAAAAAAGGACATTAAACCTACCCTTGGTCTTCTTGAAGTCATAGAACAATAGCCCGCACGTACGACTTTTCCATCTTTCGGCAATTGCGTGCTTAAGGTGCCAGAAAAGACAGCTTTGTTATATTGATTGATCTTCAAGGTACATTCACTGAAACCATCGTTATAGTCTTTATCTGAAGATATTATGAAATCGGACAAAACTTCCGGTCTGTTGAATCTCCAAACATAATCAGAACCACCTGAAAAACATAGAACATTACGTCAGTAATTTTATTCTTTGAAGTTGCCTCTACAACAATTAGAAAATCATTTTGATTTTAATATTGTAGCAAGTACCTGGTGGCACAATGGAAAAGTCGCCGAAACACCTTTCCATTGCTTCATTTTTAAGCAATTTAAATTCGTGTGGGAGCAATTTAACAGTTTCTTTCATTAATTTCAGTTTTTCCACTAAACTTTTCTCTTTAGGTTCAAATCGCCTTTCTCCTGTTTTAAACGGTTCCCAGAACCTTGATGTTCTCGACGAAGTGTGAAGTTTGGATTTCCAATGAAAGTAATTTCCACACATTGGAATTATTCTATTTTGACACCGGCAACACGTCGAGAAACTTGTCAAACTCATTTTTGAAAATTTAAAAGGCTGGAAAAAAAATTACAAAATTTAATTGTCATGCGCTGTATATTAATTACTACATGTATACGTAAGTATATTGCAATTTTGCAAAAGCCTATATCATATATATATAGCACATATTCCAGCTAGCATACCGTACATGAATTAACTTTCTATTGCATTTGAAAATGGGCTATAATTATAAGGTGCCCCAGATGCCATAAGGTGCTAAATTTGGTCAAAAAGCTTCTTACGTCTGAGTGCCCCGAATGTTTAGGACAAGTTTGGTTCTTTATACCCATGAATCTACAAATACAGTATCGAAATACCAAGCTCAATCGCATTGTTTTTACCTTCAGTTTCTTCACGCTTTAAACGGTTAAATCATTATAAAAACATTATTTAATAACCGAAATTTTACAATCTAAAATCAGCGCGTCTACCTAGTACATTACTCACGGGAAAAAAATTACATGCATCCAGCGCCACCTGGCAGATGTTATTTTCTTGCAGGTTACTGTGTTACCATTCTTGTTACGTATATTTTGGTCACAGTATCTCGCAGTATCCCCAAGTACGCCGACCTCGACGCCGACTCAACGCTCTTGTTGATGTCAAAGCGCCACCTGGTCTAGGAGCTGCAAAAGGGGCAATTCGAAATTATTGTTCGCGTTTAAGGACTTGGTAGCTAGTCCGTTTTTAAGCAAATTTTGCGTACGTTCTTTTTGAATGACCCCGTAGGAATGTTTGCAGCTACTTAGCAGGGTGGCGCTGCATAACGGCTGTCACCCTGACT
>JAQGAO010000773.1:0-29632 GCA_034697705.1 Ommatoiulus sabulosus | reverse complement strand
TAGAAATTCGAGTTTGAGAAGTTGCGTGCCATTACATTATAGTGCAGACCAACCATATCATTTTTTTTCTTCCACTTGTAGAGATTTTCGAGATATAGAAGTTCGAGTTAAAGAAGTTTCACTGTATCACAAATTTGAGACTGCATTGTCACGCTTACAAAAAATTAAATTATGCACATGCACATTCACAGCATCTACTGTATGTAGCAAAGTTCTAACACCCTGTACAATTCTTCCGTCATCAACCCAGTCCATGTTCGCTGTTAGCAAGTTGAATATATACGGATGATCGATTGTCCATCATGATGGAAAAGTATGCCATCCCTCCCCTGCAGAAGAGCCAAATAAATTATGACAAATTGCGAGCAGGAGGGTTCCTCGTCCTCGCAGAAGAAGATATATGAAATGATGAAGGGAGGTGAGCAGCTATTGATGGAAAATTACATCATCGGGTATCAAAAACAGATCAAAAATTGGAAACGGATTGTTCTCTGCGGAGTCAGAAGATGAGGGGCCTGGGGGAGATTCATTGTTTTATAATCGTTGTGAGGGAAGACGCATCCGCTACAATGGAGCTGCCATTTTGGTAGTCAACCGGATATCCATCAATGATAGCTTTTTTAGCCCCTTACTCCTTGCCTTTTAGCAAGTGAAGAGCAGAAAGGGAAAAAGAAAGAAAAAAATTCCAGGAAAAATGTCAAGAGGATGAATTCTTGCACATTATGTATTGTTCACTCAAGTTTCCTTAAATCGACTACTTCTGACAGTACGAACTCACTTCAGTCTCCGTCATGGGATATGTACGAATATTGTTAATTTGTTCTTTTAAGACCGATTCGGATATGACAAATTTCAGATTCAAACGAATAAATTCTCGAGTTCCCAAGCATTCGCGCTATGTTACAGTTAGGCAATACATGTATAAAGAAAAAGGTACGTTATAGCGGGAAATTCCCCGATAAAAGTTGCAGCACTTTCAGAATCATAAACGTGGTGTAGGATTTCATCCAAACTTCGATGAAACTTAACTGTAAAAGTTGATGAAATCATGTATTTTCTGATATACGGTTTAAACGAGGAAATTTTGACGTCCCTTGAGATTCGTCTTAACGAGGGTTAGATTGTATTTCCGTGTATTTTGCAATATAAAACCCACATTCTCATTAAGTTCTCACCAGCAAGCATGCCTTTAAAATACATTCTAAAATGGTATATGAAAAATGCATATACATGTATATAGGTTCTTCGACGAACCTTCCTGGAAGAAAATGTTGATAATGCGGGTGCCATTTGGTATAGGCCTACATGTACAAAATGCACCTTTAAAGGTTTTTCGAACGCCACCCTAGGGGTACCTTTATAGGTTCTTCGAGGAACCTTTCTGAAAGTAAATAATGATAATATGGAGATCGTTTAGTATAACATGTACAAAATGCACCTTTAAAGGTTTTTTCCAACGCCGCCCTAGGGGTACCTTTATAGGTTCTTCGAGGAACCTTTCTGAAAGTAAATAATGATAATATGGATACTGTTTGGTATACATTACATGTACAAAATGCACATTTACAGGTTCTTTCCCACGTCACCCTAGGTTACCTTTATTGGTTCTTCTAGGAACCTTTCTGAAAGTACAAGTAAATAATGATAATGGTGATGCCATTTGGTATACATGTACAAAATGCACCTTCATAAGTTCTTTGAGGAACATATCGGGAAGTAAATATAATGATGTGGTCGCCATTTTTAACTGAGAGATTCTGTAAAACATCTTTATAAAAAAAAACATCAGAAATTCGTATTAAGCGAATTCTTCTTAATGTCGAGTCTCCACTGTAATTAAATTTCTTTAGGCCTACTAGTGACTTCTTTTCATTTTATATTCAAATAAAACATTTTTTTTTACAATGGGCTGATTTCATTTTTATGCTAAGCAATATTTTGGGCATTTTGTGTTCGTTTCTTTGTTGCGGAGGAAGACCTTGGAAGGTATCTTCGGAGCGAGAAAAATACATCGGAATTTGTGGGGGTCTTTCAAAAGTGGCATCCTGGGGGTTTGCCACGGAGTGTTAAACGCCATCAAAATTCTGCTGGTTGCAAAGTGAAAATTAAAAAGCAATTATGCGGGTAATGAACACGAAGAATGCGAACAAGATTCTCCTGGCAAGTCTTTCATCCTGCAGAATTTGTTGTTGCAAAGAGTGAAAAGGACTGACAAATGGTACGAGGAACAATAGGAGGCATCGCTGGCCATAATTTATCAACGTGAGGGCCAAATGACGGATTGCGGTGGGTCCGAGTGGTCTCTTTTAAAAACCCGAACAATAAATAAAGCAACGAGCAAGGCGTCAATTAATTACAGGGACGAGATTGACGCATGCCTGACAAATTGCACACGTTGCTTTTAATTAAGGGCTCGTTCGGAAACTCGATGAGCAACGTCTTGAACAGTTGCCGCAATCGTGCAACCAACTCAATGAATGAAATTTGGAAATTTGACAGAAAAACGAAAAAATCAACAACATGTCTTGAAAAAATTGGACTTTTGTTCGATCGTAAAATTTCTTTTTTCCTTAGGGACTTATCAATAGTTAATGCAATATGCCCCTGAAAATCTGAGATTTATACATTTTTTATGGAAAACTGCCACATTCTTCTGTTCCTTTATTTTATTGATTTACTTGCAGCACCTTCACATTCATATACGTAGAGAAGGATTTTCTGATCAAAACGTCGATGGAACTTTAGTTCTTCTTGTTAATGCAAGTCAGGTAAAAAACCTGACTAGTAAATAATGGATTTTACTAGTCCATGTCTGTTGATAATACATGTACATGTACACACTGCACAAACTAATGTTTAAACTAACAAATTGTGAATTCCCTTGATATTCGTCTTAACGAGGTTCGACTGTATACATGCACAGTATATCAACATGTACAAGTATAGACAGTACAGTGGTTCAAAGTGAAAATGATATACCGTTATGCAATGACATTTTACGCATGAAGATTTCAAATTTCAAAAGAAAAAATTATTTCAATTTTAAAAGTAATTTAATGTAGGTTAATTGCATAAGGAATAACAGAATAAAACATAAAAACGTAAACTTAATTATAAGCAATGCAAATAATTATGAAAACCAATGTCAAAGTGAAAATGATAACAGCAACTCATTGACTTCATAAACGTAATCATTCATTGAATCCATTTCATTTTAGGATTTTGTTGGCAAATCCACTTTTTTTCTGAATTTTTGTAGGAGATTTGAATAAGGTTTTGCAAGTTTTTTTTTGTCTAATTTTGACTTTTTGTCCCATCCTTATTTCATGGCTATTTTAAAAATGTCTTTATTGAAAATCAAACAATTTCTTATTTGTATCTTCAGCTTGGCACAAAGATTTTCTATCAGTCATCAGTATATATGACTTAGGTGGCTTTTTCATAACTTTGTCAAATTATAGAGGTACTATTCCTTGACAATATGAGCTGTATGTTTGTGATCATAATCCTGATATGGCACAATCTCAACTTAAATATTTAATTTGTCTGTACTAACGTACTAAATAATGACTTAGTATATTAAGGCACATGTATCTGTCCATAATGTCATCAATAAAGTGAAGATTTCATGTTCACAGCTAACATACAACCAGATTCCGTTACTCCACAAACTCCATCTTCAGCAATCTGCTATAATGGCATCAATAAAGTGCAAATTTCCCGATCCAACGTGCAGCAAATAACAAACCCCAGTTTGCATTGCTATAAATTAATTTTACGTTTTGTATTCTTATTCTGTTATTCCATATGTAATTAACCTTACATTTTATATATACATGTACCTTTTTTCATTCTGTCAAAATTTCGTTTTAACGTATATTAATTTAAACACAGGGCGAATGCTCGGGAACTCGGGAATTCATACCTTTTTACCGAACATTTGTAATAGCCGAATTTGGAATTTGTCTTCAACTAAGAAAATAACATTATTCGCCCATACCTGAAAATGAGTTCGTAATAAAGCGAGTTCTTCTTAATGAGGTTACATTGCATTTGAAGAGAAATCATATCATATAGCTAAAAGCACATCATCAAAGGGAATGCCCGAATGTTCATATTTATGAAATGTATGAAAGCATGTTCGGTAATATGTTAGAAAGATGTTTCCAACATGTTCTTATACTGTATTACTGCAAACATTTTTCTGCGAGCGAAATTCCAAGAAGCCACCTGTAGTATTGTGTTGCCTAAAAAGTCATTAAAATTATATACCACAAAAAATGATTTATTACGACCGTAATTCTCGCCGTTTATATTCGACCACCTGTACCGGTTAGGATTTCACGGTCACATGTCCTCTGACACGAAGTAACGTGGCTGCTCGTCACGCGAGTTAGTTCCGAAACAGTGTGCGGTCCAATTTATTAAAACCCAACATTCGTTTCGAATATGGAATTGTTGCGCCGCATAAATCCTAGTTAGGATTTTTAAAAAAATCCTTCATTTGTTGGGCAAATTTAGCGTCCAGGTGAGCGTTAAATGAAACGCGTAGCAGACAACGGTTTGCAATAGCTTCACACGCAGTGAACTCAAACAAAAAGCATGTCACCAGTTGTGAGTGAAGCAAAGACATGCTATACTAGAACGGGATTGGTGGGAATTTCTGCAGTGCTGTAGATGTTGAAGCTTTGACCCAAGAAAAGAAGTCAAAGTTAATAAGCAATGAATACCTGAGTTTGTTGTTTACAATGTAGTTGACACTAAATCAGCTGTTTAGAGTAAATGGCATTAAAATTGTTTCTAAAGATATGAACAGACCAAGGATGAAACATCTGGAAATAAACTTTAATTATGATTCAGTTTCTCCTATATTGTTTTTATCAAAAATTTATAACAGTATATATTGCTTATATAAAATGTATATTCAGTATATTGTTACTCCCAATTCGGAAAGCCGGTTAACACGGTTAGGAAACTTGCATTCCAGTTTAGGAAACCAAGTTTCAGTTTGTTTCCTTGGTGTGTTCACACCTTTATAAACACATGACTGGTATGCTGTACAATACGACTTAAATTTCGTATAAACGATGTATAAATTGTATATATAACCATTATACTGTATATATACATGTATACATTTTTTAGAAAACCAATATAGGAGAAACTGAATCATAATAAAAATTAATTCCCAGAAGTCGTTCTCCCGCTGGAGCAGTGACATATCTCAAAAAATTATCAATTTACGGTTTAAGACTGTATATTAAGTCTTTACTATACCAAGCATTAAAACTTGCTTTATCTAAAAAATACAATATAAAATGTTGAGTTGTGTCACTTTTGAAGCCAGGATCCGATGTATGCCGTATAGTGTATAACAGTGATTAATTTTCGAAAATATTCATTTTGTTTACACAATATAATGTACATACATTTTTGAGAAAAACAATATAGGAGAAACTGAATCACACGAAAACAAATTTTCAGATGAGTAGTCTCGCTTTAGCAGTGACACAACTAAAAAAATGTCAATAGTTTCAGGTAAGTGACGGTACATGTGATTTGCCACTTTACATGTATTATATCACGCATTAAAACTTGCTTTATCTTAAAAAGAAACCAATGCAAAATGTTGAGTTGTGTCACTTTTGAAGCCGTGATGCGATTTAGTGTATAAAACAGTGATTAATTTGGGAAATATTCATTAAATTTCCTAAAATTAATACTTAAGAAAAGGAGGAGAGAAAGAAACGTACATTTAAATTGAATGTGAAATTTGTAGATTTTTGGGGATTTTACACAATGAAGTAGCAGCAGTACAAATTCTTTATGGCAATTAAGCCTCCTGTTTGTAATATCACTTGTAATATCATTTTGTTAAATAAGAGGGTGCGCCATTTAAAAAATGTAATATTCTTCTAATAAATTCTCAGAAGGCAACTTCTCATGATTTCAATTATTGTTGTTGTTTATATTTTTTGGACTGGAATTCCTAATTTATTGGAGCGAAGAGGTTGCAGGTGTTACAATTGGGACATAAAACAATGGTTGGCGGTTAGGAGTTAGGGGAGGGGAAGCTATGGGTTAGGACGAGCTTCCAACAGGTGCGTATGTCCGGAACAAAAAAATATAATGTTCTTAAATAAAACAAAAAATATTTCTGACAGATAGGATTTAGTAGTGGTCAGAAACGAATGTGGGCCTGACAAAATCGAGACAGCGTTGCAACCACTAACTCAAAAAACCATTATTTTTGGATGTAACGAACCACGTCTGAAATTACTGCTATCATCAGAGGTCCGCACCTGCGCTGTTGAGAAAACTTACACGCAAGTTTTATATACAGTAGGTTATTCATGATGTGCCATTGAGGATTTCGGGAAGTGTTTGGAAAACTTTCCGTACTTTGATATGTATAGGAAATCATTTCAAAGAAAGCCCTGATTTGTGGAACATCTTTCCAAAGATCACCTTGATTCGTTGGAAATCTTTCCAAACCACATCTTGATTCGTTGGAAATCTTTGCAAAGAACATCTTGATTTGTTGGAAATCTTTCCAAAGAAAACCCAGATTTTTACGGAATTTGTCCTAAAAAATTCTTTAATTGTAGCAAAACTTTCCAAAGAAATCCTTCATTGGTAAGACAACTTTCTTAAGAAAAGCTTTATTTTTAAGAAATCTTTCCAAAGAAACTCTTGATTTGTAGAAAAACATTCCAAAGAAATTTTTTAAGTGTAGGAAAACTTTCCAAAGAAATTTTTTAATTGTAGAAAAACTTTCCAAAGAAATCTTTATTTTAGGAAATGGTTCCAAAGAAAACCATGATTTTTAGGAAATATCTCCAAAGAAAACCTTGATTTGCAGGAAATCTTCCCAAAGAAAACCTTAATTTGTAGGAAATCATTCCAAAGAAAACCTTGATATGTAGGATAACTTCCCAAAGAACTTTCTAAAGAAACCTTTATTTTGAGGATTTTTTCCCAAAAGAAATTATTATTTGTAGAAAATAAAATCCGAAGAAACTTACATGCACATTTACTTCCTGGAACTAAGTCAACTATTTATATTTCGGAATAATAAAATAAGTGTCTTCTGATTCATTTTCTGCAAATACATATGTAGTAGTTTGGAGAACACGTTGTGGTTGGAAATCAGCTTTAATGTTACCAATTAATTAGGTTGAAATGAAATTTAGAAGGATAAAATTAATACAGGGTAAAGTAAGCATTTGAATTTGACCCAGCCGGAAACTAGAATGAATAGTTCATATTCTTTTTTTATTTTGAATTTCATAAGAAGGAATGTGTGCGTGTGCACACTGAGTTTGAAATGCACATGATGCTGTATTTATGGCTAGCGCCACACTGTGGGAACCGCCACAGTAGTTTCTTCACTGAAAAATGTGGTTAGATTTTACAAATGGTTTACAGTGTGTACTTATACACAGGAATACAACTCACAGCATACTTTCAGTTTCGAGAATATTCAAGATAATGTAGTCAAAATAATCACATCCTCCATGTTTACCAGACAAGAACCTAAACATAACAAAGGTCTGTATGGCAACAATGCGATGTTTCAACAACGATGATGCGCCACTGAGACGCTACTGAGCGTTCGCTGAACCAGTGTGACATCTTCGGGCATCACTCAGAAATCCCTAATTTTTATAGCATGGGCGCTTAAGGGCAGCCTAATGGAAGCGAGCTTCTAAGCTTCTCTCCCATAGTCCAAAAAGCCCGTTCAAAGACAGGGGAAAAAAGCAGAGGCTGCATGCGTGCGTTCGCATGGCTGCACCAACGAAACATGGCAACCTTGATCTGGGAGGACATTCATCAAGGATTTAGGGAAAATAGATGCGGGGCTTTTGTCCCCCTGGCTTAACCCCCACTCCACTACCGATCAGAGTTGGGCGTTTGTAGTCAATGTACTGCCCTGCATCCGAAAACGCTTCAGCACATAAGTGGACACTAAGCGCTATTACGAGAGCGCAACAGAATGGGTCGTTGAGGTGAATCCATCAAAACAAACCAGAAATACAAATCCGGTCGAAATCTTGCCGGCCAGTGTTGCCAGACCGAGTAAAAATTGAATATCGTTTAAACTGTTTTTTTTTTGTCAAAATATTGCGACGCAAGTGCTGAGACCATTAGGGCTGAAATGAGTCAACCGACGAAAGTACCTGTCCCTATAATAAATGTCAATGACAGTCATTACTACAAGATCGTTATAATTAGTTTACAAAGTGATGCAGTAAGAAGTTTGCAAAATACCAGCGCCATCTATGTCGCCTTCTTAGAAATTAGTCTGTCATTAAAACAAGGAATGTGTTGATATTATTATTATGAGGTTGTTAGAGTGTCATTAGAGTGTTAGGATCAATCATACAGTATACTGAATTGTTTTGTGGAATTACAAGTATTATGAAGAAAAATGCAGATTATTTTGATTGGTGAAATGCATAAATAATTCAGTCATCCAATTCCGTAATTAGATTCAATTAAAGATGGACATCTTCTAAGGACCGCTATTCTAAAAAAACGTAACGTTGAAGTATACTAATTTCTGGAATGAGGTTATAAAAATAAATGTTACCGTTTTAATTTTTGTTAAATAATAAAAGTATGAAGATAATGAAGGTGGCACTCGTTTCTCATTGGTTATTCATGCATATAGTCAATCAACAGCGCGCACGCATCTTATTGGCTCAAAACTGCGCCTTCAATTTCGAAGTAGTAGGAACAAGGTGTAATTATTGTTATCTGTTTCTGGAAACAAACTTATGCAAGCTTTCTGGAGCATTCTGCCCATTTTACATTTTACTAAAGTTACATCAGTTCCCACTTAGTGGACCATTCTGTCCTCACCAAAAAAACAACTTATAGTAACAGCGTAGGCCTACTCCGGTTATACATGTAGCTCGTTTTTAGACAGTAAAGATGCAAGTTAAGTGGAACGTGCAACAAGCTGTCCACTCTGAATCAGCAACACTTCATTGCATTTTATGGAAACTGGACACCTAGGGGAATTTTTGTTTCTGTTGGAGATAAACAATAAGGAGCTTTCAGCAACATTCTGGAACATATAGGAACAAAGTGAAGGAACAGGCAACAGAAACAGGAAGTTCCTCTATGTTTCCTCCAGTGTGGACGTACAGTGTACATGTAGCTTAACGATTTTGTGTCACAGAGTATCGTGCCAAACATCAGTAAACAAATCCTATAGGATGACTATTCTGATCAGATTAGCTGGCATGCATGGTATCATCACCTACTGATCATTCAAGTCTTCAAGACATACAGTACAGTATATCATCCTTGCATTCAGAGAAACATTCTGAAGAGGATCACATTACTGCATGCTTTCCATTTCTCGGAAAGAACTTAGAGAAATCAGTTAGAAATTTTACAATTATAGAGTTTACGACCCTCACGTGGGTTTACAATTGCTATTCTACTTCTTTCACGAAATACACCTGACCAGGATATCGTGCAACATTTTCGGCGCCGGGCCCGGGTTCGACCCGGGGGCCAAACGTGGCGTGGGTGCCACATCCATCTCTGATCATTATGTCAGGAACTTTCGCACCGAAAGTGTTACCCCGCCGCGGGGTCCACCTCCGCAGCACCCCCTTCCCTCCCCCGGCAATTACCAAGCATCGGACATGCAGATACCGGGCGAGATAAGCATGGCCAAATCCACCCCCGTCATGAAGGTACCACAAAACAGAACCATTGTTGTTGCAGGGAGCGTGAACGGGGGAGGGAACGGACTCATTACGAAATGCCCCCTGCGGCTAATTAGCATGGGAATTTTCGCCAAATTCCCATCTTCGCGCAATTACGGTCAACTCCAGGCGAGAAGGTCGAAGGGTTACTACCTGTTGGTGCTCTACAGTGTAGCTCCATCATCATGAATGATGATAGGGATGGAGATTTCTTCAGGAAAACAAAAATTTCTGTAACATTCCTCTATTTAAACAAATCCATATTTCTACAGTCCAAAAATTTGTAACAACATTTTTCTGAACTTTTTTCTGTACTTCACATTTGTTAGCTACCAGAAATTCTTTCTTCCATCAATATTCAGCCATCAGCTTTCGCATTTTAGATAAGGGGTACTCGGACAGAAGCTTTAAGAATGACACTTTTGGCAGTCGTGAAATCATGGGTGCAAAATATTCAGTCTGATGGACTTTATGCAGATTTTGTCAGCATGCATATATCACGTGACATTTCATTCATTCCATTGACGAAAATTACCCGGAGGCAGTGCCGGGGCACCACTTTCTTTAGTTGTTGTTGATAAAAAGATCACGTGAGGTAGCCCCATACTAACTCTGCTTAAAGTCATTTTATTTAAAAAATTTACCCAAGGTTATCGCTGTTTTTTAAAAAATTTACATGTAATGCTTTCCTTTTTCTCACGTGACTTCACGACTGTCAAAAATGCCATTCGTAAAGCTTCTGTATGAGTTACTCCTATAATTCTTACAAAATTCAAGACAATTTCACTGTTTTACGCAATTTCTTCATGCTTATGAATTATGAAGACATTCCCAAATCCCCGAAAATTGCTTAATTTTTCCCGAAATGCAAATTTTCAAAGACATGCAAATTCGTTTTTCATCAAAATGTTTTAAAGAATATCTTCGTATTATTCCAAATTTCCAGGCATGTACTAAGATATTCAGACATCCATATAACTCGTATTTTGAAATTACATGTATTTTATAAACTTTTATCCACGGCGTATTATGCCACCTAGTGGCCAACTAATGTACAAACAAGTAGCCTTCTATCCAAAAAGATGGAAGGAAAAGCGCCATTCAATCCTAATTTCAGCGCTTACAATAAACGCGCCAAATATAAATTTCGAAAAACAGCATGCATTGGTTATATCGGTCAATATAACGTTTTTAATTAAGGATTATTAAGAAATTTACAATCTCCTTACCTGCTTGATACTGCACACTTCATGAGGGGCATCCGCCTCAAAGTGGGGTTCGTTTTCGGTAATGCTGTGCCTGTGGATAACCAGTGTATAGGTGTTGATGACCCAGGGTTCGGTGTGGCTGATGTCCACCACAACAAAGGAAATTCGGTTGTCGCCCAAACCGAGAGTATAATTTACCGGCCTAAGAAATGTAGAAATAAAAGGAAAAGAAATATAAATTTATAATTTTATAGAATGGCATAATGACGTGCAGAATTTGTTAATGTCTTAAGCGAACTAAACACGTTCATTAATATTGTCATGACCTCCTTAGATTGACATTAAGAATGATCGTGTAGGGTGAAAATATGTAGAATAATGGCCGGTAATGATGAAAATCCGAATTTTGGCATCATTACTGGGGCGTGGTTTTATGGTTGTGGATACCGCCATTAATAATATGACCATACAGATCGTGCGCATTATTAATCCTGTTATTAGTATTGACCATGGAGAAAACATACTGTACATACTGTACATGTAGACAACAGTCTTATTTAAATTTGCGCCACTATATGCACGTGCATGCACAGAATGATTACGAAAAGTCATCATTACTGGTCACAGACATGCGTTTCTAAGCAAAAATAGTCATTCCAAATGATTGTGTACATGTATGATCATGAAAGCGAATTGTGTAACATTTTTGGAGGCGATGGCATTAGTAATGAATGTGTCGTGTACAGTCCCTTTATGAAATTTTTCATTTCGGCTATATTTTTAAACACGTACAGTAAACAGGGAAGTAATTCATTAATTTCTACAATTTAATGTAAGAAATAACTACAGGTACAGTACATGCTTGTAAAACACGAATTATATGACAACAAATTATGTAAAATTGACTGGTTATAGGTGTAGCCATATAACCGAGATTATATAGCATATTTCGAATGAATATGCGATATAATTACACATTACGTGATTTTCAAAACTTTAACATTGCAGGCATTGCATTAAAGACCATAACAGAGTTACTCAGACAGAAGCTTTGCAAAGGTCATTTCTTACTGTGTCTTTGCACACGTGACTTCACGTCTGGCAAAAGTGCCCTTCGTCGGGCGAACTGCATAAAATAGACAAAAAAGCAACACAAAAAAACCCCAGAATAACGTACTGTGAAGTGCCAAATTTTTCATCCAGCCGAGCTTCACTCTGACAGTTGAGGGCATAGGACCACACTTTCACCATGAGTTGGTTGTAAGAAACGTTGGCGAAGTAGTCCATGACAGCAGGCGAGAACGACGGAGAGATGTTCAGGGCGGGCTCAGTGTGGATGCTCAGGACGTAAGGCAAAGTTGCAGGGTCTTCACTGCATTTCGGCCTCCCATCAAAATCTGAAAGACAAAGGTTAAAGATTAATTCACCGGAACCAAGAATGCAAACGTCATATCATATTTCGTTAAAAATTCAACATTATTGCAAATTTACGAAAGCATCTTAAAATTCCTCACCCGATGTCGAGGAACCGTTGTCTGGACGTTTGTTCTGGTAAAGAAATTCACTATAAAAACTGGACGTTTGACTGTTCGAATCTAACCTGCAGAGAAGAGAAAATTTCATAACTTTTGACTGCATCATCACGGATACAAAAACGATAAGAGAACCCGTACCACGTATTAAAAGATGTAGCATCACTTCCGTTCGCAGGTGCATAATGCCGCTCGAGGAATGTGAGCAGCGTATGAAGTTCAGCAGTACTGTGCCTACTGGAAAACCTGCAATAACATGGGACAATACCAAATTGTAATTCAGGAATTTCATCAAAGTTTCTGATTTTGGAAATGTCTGCACAGTAAGGAATCACTATAATTACCTCGATAATACTTTATCTATGAGGATGGCTGCAGGTTTTCTGGACCGCAGCATTTTGTCCAAATCGTTCAAGAGAACATTATGCTGTTCCATTTCCGCAGATGGGTACATCTGTCCAAATTTGAAAATAACAAACAGTAAATTGACCATCGCAAAATAAGAACTATAAAAATGCATAATATTGTGTAATGTCAAAACATATAGAAACCAGTTACCTGCCAAAAACCGTTTTTGTTGGCTGCCTCCCTGCGAGCATCCAACAGATATCTTAAATCTTCATTTGTCAGGCACAACTCATGTGACAACAAGCAATCAACACCCTGCATCAAGAAAAAATAAACGCTTGCCACTTTTTTAAACCATTTATCGAAAATTACCCAAATTTTTACTGGAAAAAATTTCACAAATTAAATTTGTTTTTCATAGGCTTGATTCAAAATAACTAACCATTATCCCAACTCTATTGGAATTTAGTTCAAGTGCTTTGCCAACTTCCTCCGAAACTGAATTCGTGCTAAACAACAATCCCAAGACACTGTTCAGCAAGCTCCTCTTCACCTTATCGCCCCTCCAGCCATCTTCTTTTGTTTGTTCCTGCATTACTGGATGGCCATCTACCTAAAAAATCAAATTCCAAAATTACGTATTGCATTCAGTATGGACAACACCAATTTCGAGAGATTATAGGCTCCAAGCGCCACTCGAGCACATCCTTACCTCTAAAATTACCGGATGTAAGGAAGAGTTGAAAATAATTTCAAATTCTAGTAACTGGAAGCAGTGCTTACACCTGAAAAAAAAGGCGACAAAATTGTTAGAACGGGCCCTGAAGTCGCTGAACAGTTCATTGGTACAGAAACTCACCTATAGTTAATCTTCGATTTGCTGGAAGACAGGGAGGCTAAGTGAACGGCCACCTTGGTCTCGGTGAACAGCAAGGTTTGCACGATGGCGTTGTGCAAGTTCCTAATGGCCGTCTGCACCATTTGCTGGCCGTAATTTCGAGCGAGGTAATGCCACAGCTGAGACATCATCCATAGCTGACCTTGAACCTAGCCATAATAATGATTTTATCAAACATACTGTACGATTGGAATCATGGTATACAAAAAAAATAGACCATAGCTGTGCTATCCTGCAATTATTTTAACGTACTGTTATGTACATGTAGAACTACATCAGGAGCTGCATAGCAAGCGATGACGTCATTATCAGAATTTAAGGAATGACGGCATGATCAGAATTTAACAAATACCGCCATTCAAATTTTTGTGAATGACATCATCATCAGAATTTAAGGAATGACAACATGGTCATAAATTCACAAATGACGTCACCATCAAACTTTAAGGAATGACGCCATGATCATAAACCAACAAATGACGTCCTCATCAGACTTTAAGGAATGACGACATGTTCAGAATTTAACAAATGACGCCATACAAATTTTAATGAACGACATTACCAGAATTTTAATTAATACCGTCATTCATTGAAAATCACCCAATTTTCGGACTTTTAATTGCTAATTTTTTTGTACATTTAATCAGCCATTTGTTTTCGTATATTTAATTGGGCATCATTCCGGACATTTGTTCTTTTAATCGCGCAATTTTTCGTACATTTTTTCGGACATTTTAGGACATCAGAAACTCCAAAACTACCCCTTAATTAGGGGAAACACGTACAGTAGTTCAACGTCTAAAAATTCTAAGTCATATTGAACCGCCGCGCCGCGGACTTGTTCAAAATTTTGTTAATTACTGGACTAAGATTAATTACCTTCTTGAAACCCTTTTGATGATCGTGGCGAAAGTTGACCAATCCCTCATTGAAAAAATATGCTTTCAGAGGCAGAATCGACGTGAGTAAGACATAGGCTCGTAAACTCACAGGCGAACCAAAGATGAGAAGAGGATTAGGGAAGAACTGCTGCAACATGACAGGATGACTTTGGTTGAACCTTCAATTGACACAAAATGGAAAGTTGGTAAAAATGGCATTAAAGCAGAAATTTAAAGATTTAAAAACGAAACTCACTGTTCCAGCAAAATTCCTACTTTCTGATCAACCATGGGCAACATTTCAACACGCCCTCTGCCATCTAACTGTTTCACTACCCAACTGGAATCCTCACCAAGGGCATCCACTACGCTGGCGAATTGTTCGTACTGTTCCGGAAGCAGGAAGCACATGGGGGATATATACCTTCTTTTTAAAACTGAAACAAAAATACATAAAAATGCCGAAGTATTAGATGAATTTTTAAATAAATAAGATCGATACATGTAGAGTAATTAATTCCGTATATTTCCTAGAAAGTATATGCTGGTGTGCTTTTAATATTGAACCGTAGAGCTGCAACACGTACGTCTACAAGTGAGGAGAATTGGAGGTGATGACAAAAATACTCCACTAACCTGTTATTTGTCTAGCCTCGTTCAAAGTGGTGCAAAGCCCTTCCGGACTCCATAATAGATTCCGCATGCCAAAGATCCTGTTGATCTACAATAAGAGGAACACGAGTTTTGATAAGCAGATCCATTTTTCAACGAAGGATGTCATTGAGGAAAATCATACCTTTTGAAACGGTTTCAAATGAGGATATAAATCCTTGGACAGACACGCTTCACTATCTCCGTCCAAAGTTGTCATGCAAAGCATCAACATCCAATCCGAAAGGATTTTGCTGTCTTTGTGAAAGGATTTGGACATCGGCAGGTCTGGAAAACAAATCACTTTTGATAAACATACTTTGCTTAAATAACGGGAAGAAATGCTTCCACGTCAAAGCCATTCATAACAATACATTTTGAAATTTGAATACATGCACAACAGATGACTGTGAGAACATTGAGCTGTATGTTTTTTAAATTTCCGCATAACTGATTCTTTGAACAAATACTGTAATTCAAATGGCATTGGCCCTCATGTCATTTCTGCATTTATGTTTTTCTTGGAAACCAATGCCTAATTTTAACACAAAAAATGTCAACAAAAAACCAACTCCATTCGATAAAGCTGGCCTTAAGAAAAATAATGCAATACTTTTAAATTTTGAAAAAAAAACACAGTAGAAATGAAATGTCAACAAGACTCAGATATAGTGTATACAAATGTGGGCCAAGAGCATAACTGCGATTCAATGAGAATTCCAATTTTGTAATTCCTGATTTTTTTTTAAATGTCAGCATTATAAAAACAACTTTGCAAAAACGAACTGGATGAATATACATATTCAAGTATATACATGTATACATATATTGTTCTATTTAAAGTGAAACCCTGTTAATTCAATTCGATCAGCCATTTTATTCGATCAAAACCTTCAGATCAGATTTTTTTCCCTTTGTGAAAATATGTGGCTTAATCCGGTCACTCGATCGCATAATTCGATATTTTCCCCCATGTCTAAATAACGTAAACTTGTGAAAAAATTTTGAGCAGCTGTTATACAAGCACGGACACGTCTGGACAACGCGCAGGCATGCATCTAAACATCTAATTCATCAGCGACTGTGCTGATATGGATTTTCTGCGAATTTTAGAAAATTAAAATTCAGCCATTGCAGCAAACAGACAACATCAAACACTACTTAAATTTTTTTTTATAAATATAATTGTAAAAATATGTAAATACATACTGTACGTACAATTAAATATATGTATTTTTAAAACATAGAGCAAATTATTTTGGTAAGATCAGTCTTTTGCGTGTTTCTGACGGTCATCCGCTTTTTTCGGTCAAAATCGCTGGAACCAACGTGATCGAATTAAGCGGTTTTCACTTTACATGGAAATTTCATTGCTATAGTGAATGAATGAAAACAGTCAATAAAGGTAACTTTACTGACCATCAGCATGGCTGTAACGTTTGGCAGATGGCTCACTGGGGAACGAGGAAGGCACCTTGACTGTAAAGCCATGTCTCAGCAATAAATCTTGATACAATGGAAAATCCCTTCTAATAATATGTTGCTGTCCGTAAACTAGTGCTACCTTACTGATGTTATGTAGGGCTGCTAAGTGCTCCATTTCTATCTAAATTGAGACAAAACATTGAGAGTTATTATCAGAAAAAGTTGTACCAAAGCCAATATTGTTCAGTTCATGTAATATTACACCAATCCTTTTGTTTACAAAAAGAATGAGTGGTGAATCCATACATAAAATGGCCTTTACAGTAAATACAGTGATTATATTTGAAAAAAATAAATAAATCCATGTTTGCTGATATGCTTAATTGTAGCAAGTGTATGAATAATTAAAAATTCTAAAAATTCCCTTCAGAGTTTTGACAAAACATATATATTTTAAAATAATTTGAATAAATACCAAGTAAAGGATTTTAGCAATATTACAATCATGGTAATATAATTTATAAATATAACAACAAATTGATAACAGTACGTTGAGGCCTTTTAATACAACAAAATTGTTGTGTTGTTATGCACAGGGTCCCCCCACAAATTTCATTTTTAACTTCCCTGACTTTTTCCAGGTTTTCAAATTAATTTCCCTGACCAATGACAATGTCAAAATTGATATATGTTAATGTTTATCCACAATTTTGCGAAATCGGCAAAGGACAATATTAAATATTTTGAAACATTTACTTATGACAATTTTGAAAAAATGTTAAAAAATGTACAAAATTAGCATGCCATTTTTTTTTGAAAACTTGACTAATTTGTAATCGGAAAATGTAGAAAATTTATCCTCTGAAATTGGTGAAAATTGTGCAAATTTTAGTCGGAAAAGTTTAAAAAAAATTGCAAATGGGGCCTGAGCTAACCACGTGGAAACGATTGTGACAACATTAATATGTTGAAGTTCTCTAACGTTTTCAAAATAAGTCATTCTTCGCTGACTTTTCCAAACATTTTAAAGTTCCCAGGTCTGTGGGAACCCTGTTTGCATTAACAACGTGCTAAAATTTAATATTTGGCATACATATGCCAAGAAGCAATGCAGCAAGTGTTGACTCTAAGTTTATGATGGCAAATTAATGCGTGGAGTTACAAAACGTTCACATATTTATACGAAAGCAACAACTTTATGGTTTCTATGTTTATCATCATTTATTATCTCTTAGGATTCTTGCGTGAAAACACGAAAAGATGTTCTGAATTTCGTCCACATATTCAATATAGCACATCTGAATTAGAAACGCATTTCAAAAACTGCCAGCATTTCTGCCTTTGAAATGCTTAAGAACAGACGCCTTTGTGAATGTATTTTTACAGTTCGATGGAAAATATAAAAAAACTAACACAAGAATAGTTTAGATTAGCGGAGTGTTTTTTTCAGTTTGATTGATTTCTTTTTTGAAGTCCCGCAAAGAGCATTTCAGGGATGTGAAAATCGATCTAATCAGCTCATCAGAGAGTGAACTCGCAGGATTCAGGTGTGCAACAGAATGAGAAAGTTCTTTGAAGAGTTTTCAACGTTCCACACTTTTTCAATGCTCTTCACAATGGTCAGACTATAATACAAGAGTTTGTGCTATTTTCAGGCAGATAATGACTGCTGAAGATGCTGATTTGAAAACTTACACAGAATCGAACATTGTATATGCAAATACTGCTTTGTTACAAATTCTCAACAAAAGAGGCAAAGAAGAAGCATTGCATTTCTCGGCTAAGAAAGACCAAGTAATTTATTTTATGGAAACTATACCTGTCAAATAGATTGCCGTTTTCGTGTATATCGACATTTTTTTTACATAAGTCAGTTTCATTGGAATAACTTAAAAGTAAAATTCTCAGAGAACAGACAGACCACTATTCACGCATTCAAATAAACTTTTAAGTGCAAGTTTTTGACAAAAATAATACAATTGTATGGATAGAAGTCGATTTTTTATGCAAAATCTCGAATTTTGTCGAAGGAATTTTAAGGTCACTATTATTATTTATTATAATATAAAAATCACAAATAATCGAAAAATGGATTTGGAGGCGATAAAGTTTTAAAGAAAATTCATTTTGAATATATAATTTAATATAATTTAATATTGGAGGAAATGATCTGATTATAAACGTTTTTCATGAACAATTACAAAAATAAGCTTATGACCTTCGTAAGCACATTTAAATTTTAGAAAATGAAGATGATTATTATGAGAAAAGTGAAACTATAAAACTTAAATTACAATTTTAAAATTTCTTGCAAGTTTTACAAAAAAAAAAATTCGTCACTGAAATTAAATGGAATAATCAAAAACAGAAAGAACCTTGGTCAACGTTTGTAAAAAAAATGTTTTGAAAACAATTTCTAAACCAAGGATAGAAAGCTAAAATTTAACACTGAGGACTCTTTTCTTCCATGTAATTTAACAAACCATTTTTTATAAACATCAATCTTGCACGTATGTGAATTTTATAAGAAAGTATATTTAATTTAAAATTGGTTAAGGGGAAAAATCCTGTAGATAAACAGAATAGAAGAAAACTTCCGATATTTTACGAAATTCAAATCGACATTGATTATTAGTCGACCTATTTCATTTTGCATGAAAATCTTCCAGACACAAACTATACATTTTCTATTAATCGTCACTGAATTTGGCAAAACTAAAGGTTTTGGGAGAAAAAGCACCAAAATACCGTAAAGTAATTTACCAATTAGCCTACCTTCATTAAAATGTTCAATAGCTGCTGCCTGATGAGATTGGCCCTGGAGTTCGGTGCTTCAACTTTTGTTTCATCCTTGTAATTGGCACTTTCACTGTTTTTAGGTGCCAACTGAAGGAGGAAGTAGCTGTCACCTATTTGGACCTGGCTTCCCCAGGTGTGCACATAGGCGTCTAAATAGAATTAAAATTAACATTAAACTAGTGAAGGTATTCATTAATAAAATGCCAGCAAACTAGATTTTAACAAGCGTGAAATTAGTTTTCCTACAAGAGGAATTTCCCACATACTTTGAAGAAGTTCCCCACTAACGATAGAGGAATACATACTATCATGAATTAATTTTTGAAAGTTTTTAAAATGCATTCCTGGGTGTCTTTAGTACAATAATTGCAGAGAGAAATTCAAGGAGAGACCATTCCAAATGAATTTTTAGTTCACATTAACAGCGTATTTTAAAAGTAAATAGGTGAAATATTTCATTTGACAAAGGTAATTTTCACTAAAATAATGTGTGCAACCATGACGGGTTGATGTGCAGATAAAATTGTAGGTGCGCATTGCATCTTTCAGGCTTACAGGTGGCAGCACCATAGGTACCTTCATAATTATGCATATAACTTATAAGCTACGTCCACCGACTCATTGGAGGAAACATAGAGCAACTTTTTAGTTCTGATGCTCGTTCCTTCAACTTTATCTTATATGTTCTTGAAAGTTGCTTAAATTACCGTTTATAGCAACAGAAATAAAGATCTAAGGAAGTTCAGCAACCAATACGTGCACACATTTCTGTTTCCTGGAGTGTTCTTGATTCAGTGTTGACAGCTTGTTGCTCGCACCACTCAGTTACTCGTTTGCTGTCTAGAAACGAACAAACTGGAATAAGCTGTTCGCATAAGTTGCTTTTTCGGTGTGGACAGAATGTTCAGTAAGTAAGAACAGAAGCAACTTTATTCAAGTTAGTCAGTTGCTTCGATGTGGACAGAATGTACGTTCCATTATGCTTACGCAAGTTTATGTTTCCAGAAGCAACTGGCAACAACATGTTTCTCTATGTTTCCTCCATTGTGAACGTATCTTAAGATTACTAGGGTTCTTCCACTGGTAACTCTTATAAGGGGAACAAGTGTTTAGTTCACCTTACCTGGATGTACATTCCTGGATATGGTCAAGGTGCCCAATTGGTAAGTGATATACAGCGATATAATGGAGAAGGAGAAGAGGAAAACAAGGATATCGCGAAATGAGCGGCATTTCAGGTGAAATCTAATCTTCATTCCAGGCAACATTAGCGCCCAAATAAGTCCTCTTTAAAGATGCTGTGCGGAGCTGGCCAAGTTTCGGAAAACATGAAAACAATGCGAAGTCTGGAAAACAGATAAAAAAGCAATTCTCAAAGGATGGAAGAGAAACACAGCATTCGACAGTAAGCTTAGATAAGCAACCAAACCATAAACATGTCAAACATAAAATAGAGCAGTGATGAACAAATGGCACGAACAATTCGAAGGTGTGAACTTTACAGGGTTAGGTTTACAAAAAGTTCCTTCGTATATTTAGAATTCCTGTACAAAAACACAAACTTTTTTAATTTTTTGAAAAATGTATACACATTTCTGCGTACACTTGAACAATTCTCAATAATCAATTATATATATTATTATTTAATAACCATTGTGTAAATGTGACAAAAACATTGAATACACTGAATACCTAATTTAGTTACAAAAGCAATAGTAATCTAAAAAAACATTGGATAATCCTTACCAAATTAGCAGAAAATTCAGTTTATAAATTTAATTTGATAATTTCTTTGTAAAAAGAAACTTCAATTTATAAAAAATGACTTAATGACCCATTTTTCGGACATTTAATGGCACATTCTTTAGAACATATAATCGGGTATGTTTTGCGCATTTAATCTGGTATTTTTTCTTTCTTTTAATCGGGTATTATTTCGAACATTTGTTTAAGCATTTTTTTAGGAAATTTAATCAAGCATTTTTTCGGATGTTTAAACAGACAAATAATTGGACATTTAATCAGATGTCCTGAAAACTGTACGATTTAATTATTTCAGACAATAATTCGGACTTGTTGGACATTTGAAACTCCAAAACTACTCCTTTAAGTCGGGGAAAGACGTATATAGTAGTTCTACGTCAAAAAAAACCTTGAATGTCGCAGAAATGTTCTTTTTCTCATCATTTTAATTAAAACTTTGCTGGCAATTTTCGTTAATTGTGTCTGATAGTGAGCCATCTCAGATACTGTATAATAAGAAATATTAAAAAACACATTCCATATGCATGTAAAAGTAGCCTACTGTTAATTTTTGAATAAAATACCAAACTATACTTCAAATAGAAAAATCTGATTGAAAACTGATGTAAAGTGATCACATAAAGTAAGTTGACGAAATAATTTAAAACATCAAAAATTGTTACTCAGTTATTTTTTGTTTTCCAGACGTAGGTTAGTATTTTCACTATTACAGTACATGTACTCGAAAACCAAATTCCAGAAAAACGCAGCAGAACATACCATCTAAGCGTTCCACAGGATTTAGTACATTGTTAGACTTCATCGAGCCTTATTGCACTGATGCACGGCTAATTTCAACATAACAAAACTTCAACTAGCCTATAAGCCAAACGAGGTTATGCAGTGATGAGAGTGGAAAACTATTTGTCTCCTATTGTTCCTAGTTTTAATTTCACAGCTGACTGACTCGCGCATTTATTGAGAAACACTGCCCGAACATAGAATATCCGAAATTGCAGCTTTAGCTCAAGAGCTTTTAATTAGTCCAGTGAATGTGTAAAGCAGACAAGGTTGACTAATTACCAACAAGGTTTCATTTAAATGTGAACGCATTAGCGGAAGATGTGCAACAAACCAGTAAGAATTAGACAAACTGAAACACTGATTAGTGGTTCCAGCGCCAATATGGCTAAATGAGTTTTCAACAACGGCGTAAGTTTTTGATCTAATTGGAAGAAACACCAAGTGCATTCGTACAAGAACTTAAAAACACAAATTATATTAGAAGTGAACACTTCAAAATGTTAACAAATACTCAATATTTATGAATATTTCAATTGACATGACTATATATGTGTACAAGAAGTTTCTTCGTACGTTTAGAATACCTGTACAAAAACACAAACTTATTTCCAAGATTAAAAAAAAAACTGGAGCATACATGTAACTGTGCTAACCTGCAATTTTTTCAACGTAGAACTACTCTACATGGAAATCGTCACGTCAGTCAATACATTTCTGATGATGACGTCATCATCAAAAATTAACCAATGACATCATCATCAGATATTTCATGAGCGATTCCAACATCAGAATTTGAATGAGTGATTCCATCATTAGAATTTGAATGAGTGATTATATCATCAGAATTTTAATGAATGGCGTCATCATAAAGATTTGAATAAATGACATCAGAATGAAAAGTTTATTGAATGACGTCATCACCAAACATTTCATTGAATGCCGTCATCACCAGGAATTTCATTGAATGCCGTCATAATAAAAAGTTTACTGATGACGTCATCATCAAGAAATTCACTGATTGAATTCGCCATTCTCCAAAACAGTTAGGATAGCATGATCAGCACAACCATCTGCAAATGGCATCATTCCTAAGTCATTCTCCTAGTCGGAGACATTCCTCAATGAATTTAATTATGTCTAGTGAAAACACATGGCATTCAATAACTGGAAATCTTTTCAAAAAGTAAATATAGTAAATTGAGGATTTCCCACCAACGCTTTTATTAAACAAGTTTAATTTAACAGCTCTTAGAACAAGATTTTTCACAGTAATTAATTAAACCACATTATCACAATTTTAGTACGAATGTTGCACGAACATTGCAGATGCATTTCTTTGATATTTCCCATAACCGTGGCCCGTTTTGAGCTCGATTAAAAAAGTGGAAAAAAAACCCTGTTCAACATAATTCATCTTTTCCCGTTTTTTCAACAATAACTTGCTCGTTAATTAAAAACCTCAGCTATTAATTTTAGGTTTTACTCCAGCCACTGACAGGTGAAAATGCAGAAGCATTTTCAGTAGAAAATCAGGGAGTGATGATTGATGACACAGATTATGGGGCGAATCCCTTCAGATTTTCACGCAGAAACCAAAGGGAGAATGAATGCTAAAAGGTCCCAAATAAAAAAGAATTTAAGCTCGTCTCCGAGTTTCATACCCCAATAAGGCAACGAATTGAAGAGCTTTTCCAGAAACATTTTCTTACATCTTTCCAGCCATATATTATTTATGTTGGCAGAAGAAGGGACATAAACAACCTGAAAGAACGGGAGATAATGTTTCTGTTGTCCTAAGAAATAAATTTTGTCCCTTTTTCCAAACCGTGCAATGCAACTAAATTCTCTTGACAATCCACCGAATTGGTCTGAACTATAGGGAACAATATACAAGGAACACATAGATTATCATGGAAACTAAACGATTGTCTAAAGGTATGCCATTTCTTTTGAAATAAATTACTCGGGTCCATGTCCTGGGGCCAGGAGCACCTTTTCTTCAACATGTTCTGACATTTTTGTTGATAAACTACACAATCTTTTGTTGAAAAACCTTTGCAAGCTAGAAAAAAACGTTGCTGAAAATAACTAACGGATTGTTTAATAAAACTGCAATCTGATAAGAAATTCTAAAAAAGAGTATGTTTTTGAAATAATTTCTGTTCGTCAGCAATGACAATATGCAGTGACAAAGTACCTCATTGAAGAAACAAGAGTACATGTACTTTGTGCTATTATATGGTCTGAATATTCATAACAAATCTTTGCGAGGTTCCTAAGCCACAAGTGGTAACAATTTTCCTTACACTTTGCCTTGTTTCGTTTAGATGAATTTTGAAATAAAAAACAAGATCCTAAAGACATATTCTACAGAATAAGATTATCAACCACTCTCAATTGCACAACACCTCACTGGCAACACACGCGTATTAGTAGTGGGGTCTAACTGTCTAAGGCGTGGAAGACATTCAATGTCCTCCCAGACAGTGATAAAATAAAAACCGTACAACCACAAGTCATCATGATAACCTAATAAACCAGTACATGTTGAGGGTGAAAATTAACCTAAGCTATATGTACAGTGCACACACTGGAGGAAACAGCCAGGAACTTTCTGTTTCTGTGCGAATAACAGAAACAGAAGCAAAAGTTCCTTTAAGTTTCCTGAGTCCATAAAAAGCGGTAAAGATAAAAAGTTAGCAAATTTTGTAAATATTTCTGTTTCCTGTAATGTTGCTCATTAATTCTGGACAGCTCATTGCTGGTTTCACTAAATTGTTCGTTTACTGTCTAGCATCGCGAAAACTGGAGTACGCTCTCCAGCAAGTTGATTTTTAGGTATCGACAGAATGTTTCAGGAAAATTGAACCATTGAACATGGGAACAGGGGCAAGTTTAGTAAAATTTTCCTAAAATAAGTTGCTTCGGCGTAGACAGAATGTAAAAGTATGCTTACATAAATTTATGTTTCCAGACAAAACTGGTAACAATCAACAACAAATATTTCTTATGAAAGTTTTTCTGCTGAAGGTTTCTTATTGTCTTATTGGTTTTGGCAACAGAAACAATACTTTTCCCGATTCCATAAAAAGCGGTAAAAAATCAAAGAAAGTTTATCTACATGAGTAAATATTTGTTTCCTGGAATGTTGTTGATTCATAGTAGACAGCTCGTTGCTCGTTCCACCCAAATGCATGTTTATTGTCTAGCAAGGAGCAAGCTGGACTACGACGTTCCTATAAGGGGCCTTTTAGGCGTGGGCAGAATGCTCCAGGAACATTGAACCACTGAACATGGGAACAGAAGCAAGTTTAGTAAAAAAATTTAAAAATAAGTTGCTTCGGCATGGACAGAATTTCCCAGTATGTTTTCAAAAGTTTATGTATCCAGAAACAACTGGTAACAGAATGTTCCTCCACGTATCCTGCAGTGTGGACGCAGCTTAAAAGTTTGCCGTTTGCCACGGAGCAGAACGAGGAAGGAGGGGGGGGGGGAGGGGGTAGTTTATCGAATAAGCCACGACCCCCGGACTACGGGATTTCCCGAGCAACTGAGCAGTTCAACATTGCGATCAACAAAGTCGTACTTGTTTGCTGGCCGAATTTACGAGGAGCGAGGGACTCGGCGAGGAAATGAAGCGGCTTCTGGGGAATTGCTTTCGTCCTCCCTCCAAGAATTACCGTTAAAGGTTTGATGTCCATCAGAGCTCGCAACCCCGTTATTAAGCCCAAATGACAATGGCTCGGTTATGTTCGTCTCGTTTTTCCTCCGCAAATCCCCCAAGGGGGCGCGCTGCACAAATGTGAAAATGATGTCGCCTTAAAAACTCGGGTATTAACAATAAAAGGATAGCTGTCACTCGGGAGTCCTTTTGCTCAGCTTTAATTCGCTGACAGAGCTCTGACATACGGCTGACAATGCAGATGGCCAATTGAACCACCGACTGTTTTACCCCCTCCCCCCAACTACAGCAATAAATGCGAATGCACCCATATTTGGGCCCCAAATTGGAAATCCGTTTTTATCGTGACACGACAGTTATCTTTTTCTTTCGGATTTTTTTTCTTCTTCTTTGGTCTGGGGAACGCACACGCACTTTCACTTATTTCGTTTACTGCGGGTCGCGACACCCACTTTTCGAATCTTTCCCGCTTATAGCGAAGTTGTCGTGTGCTGGAGGACAACTGCGACGCCGGGGCTTTATTATCTCGCAAATCTGCGATTGGATTTCATTACGGAAAAGCATGCGTGCCAGCTAGCAGCCCCAAAAACAAAATCTGAGAATTCATTTACCACCCCTTCCCATTCACCCCCACCATCATCTGCGAGTCTGCGTGCCAGCGCCATCAAACTGCATTAATCTGCGAAGAGCGAGGATTGGAACGAAAATGCCCCAAAATGCAATTTGGGGAATGAGCACGCCCCCAATGTGTTTACACAAATTGCATTTAAGAATTGGAATTAGCATTACACAAAAGTTTGCAAAATAGCTGCGCTGTATATATTGTGAATATGATTCAGGAAAATCGTGGACGTACAACGAAATGTCTTTGGATCTTGAACAAAACCAAGACATTTCCTGTTCGACAAAAATTCCAAAGACAAACATTTGGACTTGGATTTAAAAAGCGCTTCCAGTAGGTATGAAAATGTTTAATTCAAAAAAGTTTAAAAATTATCCAAATACGCTTGAAGATCAAACGACATTTGCATGATATCGATTCGGTTTTTATGAGAACGCAGAATTAGTTAGAAAAACTGAGCGTTAACCATGCTCTTCAGTACCGGTATTTTGTATTTTTCCTCTTCAGGTGGGAACATATACCGAGGAAACAAACTGAAACCTGGTTTCCGAAACTGGAATGCAAGATTCCGAACCGTGGCGTTAATCGGATTTCCGAATTGGGAGTTTCCAGTTTCGTTTAAGTTTCCTTACTGAATATGTGTACCTCTCCTTAAATGCAACGCTGCTTTCTATTAACAAAAATAATAATTGTATGCAAATAATTTGTATTTAAAAATAATTAAATTGCTACAATACCAATTAAAGTAAAATTAACGAAAAATAACTATTTATTTATTTTTTTTTTCGTAAAAAAAGGATATTTCTTAGAAGCCATCAAAAACAATACATCTTATAATAAAATCATATCACCATAAACAGAAAACATTGTGCCCATGCACAAAATCATAATTGTCATGGAACAATTTATTGTAAAGGTAATGTTGAGTTGTAGGCAACCATGAGTTTTCAAACCAACATTTTTACAAAATTGATAAAGTCACAAATAGAAAAGGTATGTTAATTAGGTCGCAGAGTGGCAGAACTGCCATGGGTAAACTTGGAATTGTCTTGGAAAGGATTCATTAATTCTAAAGGAAATATACAATTATTTCCAAGACAAGTCCAAGTTTTAAATTCTAAATGAATTGAACAAATTTTTCAAAGACAAGTCCAAGGTTTAAATTCTAAAAGAATTAAATCTTCCCAATAGAAATCCAAGTATTAAAGTCTAGTTCTGACAGATCTGGGACCTTATTTACAGAGCATTTCTATTTGTTACTCTATTTATCTTACTCCAAATTTGCTTTCAAAACCTTCTGAATTATTTCCAGGTTTTTAAATACCGTAAGTAAATGAAAAAAGCAAGAAATGTTGAATGACAGAATCATCACTGCGGATTTCATCACTTCCAATGGAGTGTATTTACACTATAGGGATGATTTACAAATTGTAAACATTGCCAACACAGGAGGCAATTCAAGGGCCATAGAAGTGCAAATTTTTCGGCGGTTGAAAAGCAAATAGAATAAGGTGCAATTTTCTTGCCAAAGCAATTAGGAGAGTCAATAAAAATGGCGATTAATTTAAGTGCAAATCCCTGCCTAATTAGTCACTTAATCGGCGCTGGTTTCCGGTTAATTGGCAAATAAAAGCAGCGATCAATGAGCGGGGGATACATCGCAGAATTGCCACCAAATTGCCATCACCATCCCGTTCAACGACTTGAAAATGGCTTTTCTATGTAGCGCGCGTGGGGTTTAAAAGGTTGGCGTATAAATATTTGATCAGCGCAATATATATTTGCGTTTGCAATTGGTCCGGAAGTGCGCTGCATAGAAATGTGTTGTGGAATTCGTAGAGACGCTTAGTACGTTCGGCTTTCAGGTGCAATGCACTGGAAACTTGTCGCTGAAATAAACTCAAATTTTCCGACTATTGTCATTTCGCTAGCTAGGAATGAATGCGCATTCTAACGTCTCCGAATCTTGCATCTGGTGCTAAATCCATACTAATTAGCCTGGCGGCGACTCCCAAAGTGGGGTCTAGAACATTCCGAGATAATTGGCAGCTTATTCGCACATAGATATTTTTTTCTGTGAGCCTGAACGCGGAAGATTAACGCAAAATTGGCGGGAAAACCGAGGTAAGTTTTCTCCTAAGATGGAATTTTAGCACTGCTGGTTAGGAAAGCTGTCTAAAATACATTATTTTCGAGGTGCTACCTAAATGTTCGGGGAATCTAGGTGCTACCCTAAAGTTCCTCGAATATGAATATAGGTCGCATCGTATTCTTTTAAAAATTCAACAAAACAGCAACAGTAACACATTATTTTTTATCTTAAAAAGTAGTTTTCAGTTTTTGACACGATGGCGCCTTATTATTCGTAAGCAGGCAAACACGCATAAAAAGCCAGCTTGCAGTGATTGCTTCCCATCCGGGCAACTTCTTATAAATGCGCTGTTCATGCTCTTCTTTTCAAAGCTACATCCGCATTAAAGGAAACATAGAGGACCTTTCTTATTATTTTGCTTGTTACTATATGTTTATGAAAGTTCCATAGTGTTTACGGCAACAGAAACAAAATTTTCCCCGTTTCCATAAAACACACAAATATCAAAATAGGTCTAGTAACACCAATAAACATCTCTGTTTCAAGAACTGTTGTTGATTCGGTCCGGAAAGTTTGTTGCTCGTTCCATTCAAATGCTCGTTTACTATCAAGAAACGAGAAAACTAGAGTATGCTGTTCCTATATGTTGTTTTTTCAGTGTGGAAAGAATGTTCCAGAAAGTTCCAGGAAATGAGAACAGATGCAGCTTCGATAACACATTCCTAAAATAAGTTTCTTCGGTGTGTATAGAATGTTCCAGCAGGGTTACTTACGATTATGTTACCAGAAACAAGTGGCAGAAATTAGCAACCAAAAGTTCCTCCAGTGTGGATGAAGAACTTCCGCTAGTTTTTAGAATTAAGATACTTACATATGCTGAACTAAAAGATTCTTCTGAAATTTGTTTGTTGACAGGAATCAATCAACCAAAGTGTGCATACTCTTTGCACAAGCATATTATCCAACCTTTATTTTTATTAAAAAAAAAAAGTTACTAACTATACATTCCTGCTGCCGTTTTGTTGATCATGACGAAACAATTGACAAAACTACTCAAATATGACGTTACAAAACTTATCATACCATGTCTCGCCATACTTGTCGATATACTTGCTGTTGTACATGTAAAAAATTTCTGATTATGCCATTTACTGCAATTTTTCAAGTGGGAAATAAGGGATCATCCATAAAGGACGTCCTGTATTTTTCCTGGTTTTTAGGG
>JAQGAO010000772.1:0-29632 GCA_034697705.1 Ommatoiulus sabulosus | reverse complement strand
CCCCCTTTGATTTGCCGCCCTTGTGAGAAGCACATTCCAAAAATGTGGACCTTTTCGGATTTGGGGGGAGTCATATGGTTAGAACTCTGCCTTGGTTGGAATCGAGAATTAAAGCACTAAAAATCTAATAAGACTATTTTGTCCACTTCATCCTGATGGTGCTGCCGTACTGTTGAATCGAAGCCGCACAAAGGCTATCAATTCCAGAAAGGCTTTCCACTGATTACTGCGGTAAAACGCCAAATGTCCAAGGGGATAGAATGTTGGGAAAGTGCAATGACATAGGAGGAATATTGGACTGTGTAAAATCGATACTGTTTTGGTTTGCAATGGCTTGGCATAGGACATAAAACTTGCATAAATTCATAGAGCCAGAAAAGTGAGTCTTAACAATTTCTATTATGTACTGATGAAACGCTTCTGAAGTTTAACCTGAATATGAAGTGCACGTCTTTTTGCTAATGGACACGAGTTACATGTATAACATATCCATGTTAAGAAGCCAATCATTTTGATGGGCATGTTCAGTTGTATTCATTCTATCTGACAGCATTGGATCTTGCTTCTGTTGTTCGTACCTGCATTGCCACAAAATATTCCTTTTCAACTTATCTACGCTAATTATCAAGGTTGTCATTGGCATATATGTCAATTTTGACATTGTCGTTGGTCAGGGAAATTTGTTGTGAAAACCTGGAAAAGTCAGCGAAGTTGAAAATGAAATTTCCGAGGGAACTAGCTGTTTCAGTCATTTTTATTCGCAGATTTTACACAACAAATGTCACACACTTTTGACTACTTTTACATGCTAGATGAAACCAACACAAAAAATTACATTATTTTGGACGTGCTTCCAGTTATGTTGGTTTCGAAAAACAAGAAGTGCGCACCAGTGTTGTCCGATTGAAGTGCTCTATAACCTACGGTTTTCTAAGCTGAATCATAAATATTAATTACTTTGTCATTTTGATGCTTTCCAAATGAAGGAATCCTCCTAACCCTTTCAAACCAACAATAACTTTTTAAATTATGATAAATACAACCATAAAATATAGCATCGTTCGTTTTGGTCGCCTATAGCTCACCGTGGAAGTTGTTTTCAAAAGCCTTCGCTCGTGCTAAGTGACCTCTGTTGCTCATTTGAAAGCCTTTGTTTTATTGCATCGCAGTTTGGCATTAAAATGGCAATTAACACGCCGATGTCACACCACCTGACATATCGATTCTTCCGGAGGCTGAGCATTAATGATATTCATGTAAGTAAATGCTGCTGCCTCTTAATAAAGTTTGCAATTTTCACTCGGCTTGTATAGAGAGCAATGAACAGAGCGACACCGACTTTGGTGCTGAGGCCGAGTTTTATGACTTGTGTCGGGGAGTCGCTTAAATTCCTCATCTGCCTTAAATTCAAAAGAACGATCGTTAAGCAGACATTATTCCTTTGTTAAAACGAGATATGGGACAGTTATGGTGAAGTTGGTCCGATTTAGACGCCCCGATACTGGGCAATTTTCTTAAGGAAAAGTCAGCTGGTTCCTCCATCCATTAACAATGTTCTGACATGGATGGGATTCCTCTTATAAATAGGCGTTGTTAGATGTATCGTAGAGGCGTAAAGGACATTAGCGGCCATATCAGAAGTGCAGCGAAGGAAAAGATGAAAAATGTGCCATTTCGTTTTGTACTTCGGTGCACTAAATTGTTTATAGGCAACACTAGCAGGCTGTTTGCTAGGAATCTTTCGACAACTTGTTTGAGTTCTGCAACAAAACATTAAGCAAAAAAATCTGCGTGCACCCTGCATGGAGGAAACCTGGTGGAACTTCTGTTGCTAATAGGTTGCCAATTGTTTCTGGAAACATTAACTTACGTAAATTACATAAATTTGTTTCTTGAAACATAAACATATGTTTGTTTCCAAAAACATAAGTGACAATAAGAAGCTCCTCTGTTTTCACCAGTGTACGTAGATATAACTTTATGCACTTCTTTAATCCACGACATTGAATCACAGATGTCGTGCCTCTGTTGACTCTGGAAAATTGGTTGTCTTACGTACGTAGTAAACTACATGTACGTGGTTATGTTCAGGTCTGATTTATCTCGATGCTGTTAATAAACTATTTTCTGGAGAGAATAATGAAGCAATTGCTCGTAACACAATGGTCGGCTCAGAAATATTTTGTCAAGAACCGGAGTTTGGAAGAATAGCATTTGCTCAAGAGTCAAATGTTGTCAACAAAATAATTGACCAAAAGTCTTCGTGCAAATCTAATTGTTCAGCGACGTGAAAGTGCAGTTGCATAAGAGTTAAATCTTTACCTGAAGATAAAATGGTGATTTTACAGACAATTTGACATGTCAGTTTACGGTTTTTTTTTACCATGCTCCGACTGTTTTCTTGGTGGTTTTTTAACTGTCCCAAACCGCGATCAAAGCCATCGCATAAATTGTCACAACGGGATGCCTGGAAAATCCCCATTGAAGATTTCCAAGATTCACCTTTAAAAGTAAACTATTTTATTGGACGTAAATCATGTTCTCGTGCATTAAGTTTCCAGTTTCATCGAGCATGTTTTTCTCCCTGGAGCAGCCTCCAGCGTGCCCAATATTCGTGTTTTGTTTTACCCAGATTTTGGACAGTCATTGCGAGGAATCGTTTAGCATGCCATTATCGTGCCCACCAAACCTCTTCAATTTGGTTTACGCGCTGGTGGCATCAGTGAAAGCGTAATTTTCAAGGAAAGACCTTGTCGAGATTACCTGTTGAGGATCAAAAAAGAAAAATGTACTGCCTAACCTTGACTGGCTGGGTTTAGCATGGCGCGGTAACCGCCATCTCTGGTTCTTGGAAACAGTTAGGACCAGCAAAGAAAGGTGCGCTTGAAGGTAATGCTGCAACGCCATCATTAGCATGCGCAACGTTACGGAAGATTATAGGTCACTTGTCTGACTTTTGCCATGGCATCCTACAGTAACATGACAAATGTTTAGTTATGTGACGTGGTCATTTCGTAACTCTTCTTTAACGGTTATAGCTTCCATGTCCAATTGTTGTAAATCAACGGACATGTGCGTTGTTGGAAGGATTTCATCTACAGCAGACAATTAACGAGGATGTTATACGGATTGCTGAAATCATAAATTTGACACGTGTATGCATGTTGTATTGCCGTTGTAAAATGACATTGACAATGTCAGTTCGGCACTTAAATTGCCATAACGATGTCATGGACAGGATCAAGTCACCTCTGCATCAAGCATGTACCAGAATTTATCCTTCTATTAAAATGCTAATACAATTTGCTGTGCATCTTACTGGTTATAAAATGTTTATACATTTTTGGAATGGGAACACATGATTTGTTGTTGGGAATTTGGGAAGTAGTAAAAAAAACGTTCAGTCTATGAGTGGATCGAAAAGTTCATAAATGGAAAGACAACTGTGAAAGACGCTGAAAGAATGTTTGATTGACAACTTACATGAAAACCCAAAGAAAGTAACATTGAACTATATAAATGCTGCCTTTCGAAAAAAAAAAAATCTCCATAAATCCTGTGTGAATTTCTCACGTTTATAACCTTTCAATTTTAAAAGTTAAAAATGTTTTTGTAAAGTCTGCTTATACAAATGTAGACATTCTGCCATTGCCAGATCAATTTTATGTCTAGAATTGCGCACATTTTGGTCGTTGTGAGATAACTTATCACGAATTTCAGCTTCGTCTATCCCAGCAGCATTTAATTTGAAATCGATTTCAGAGCTCTAGCTAGTTCCTGCATGAAATCATCTTATACATGTATATATATAAACTTCCAATCGAACTTAAATAATTTAGTGTTTCCTTATTGATTCCTAATTGATTTCCAAGATGTACCGAAGTGAATCTCGTTAGTGATTCTATATAAAATGCGATCAATTTTTGGAGGAGGAGTTTGTCAGAATTTTATGATTGGCCCAGTGTCTCACGCATAGCCACGTGGATTGGTTGTCTGTTGCTCGCAGTGTATAAAAATACAAAAATACAGTAGTGGGTTTATTCAGGTTTTCGTGAATCTTGGATGGGGAGAGGAATTGATGTGATCATGCAGGTTATAAAATATGCAAATTTGGTCCACATCTGAACAACTGGAACGTCATGAATTATACCATAAATCTCTATGGTTTAAAGCCCACCCATCATATAATATATCCGTTTAAATGTACTTTGCTGTACTGTATGGTGCGTCTAATGATAAATGCTTCGTAAACGTTTTGGGGCAACCGAAATAAAAATTGATAGAATTTTTTACTAAACTTACATGTGCACTTGCCTTTCTATGTAGCTTCAAAGTTTAAAGTTACGAAACTGTACCTTCATTGTAACCATTTTTTCAGGGTTTCCCCATACCACAGTATTTCGTAGGCCTTATACTGTGCCCCAGACTTGCAAAATGTCTGGAAAAGTCAGGGAAGAATGACTTATTTAGGAAAATTCAGAGAAGAATGACTTATTTTAAAAAAGTCAGGGAAAATGAAGGGAGGAATGACGTATTTTGAAGAAATTCAGGGAAATTCAATGTAAATGTTATCACAATCCAAAATTAATGCTTCAACGTGGTTAGCTTAGGGCCCATTTGCAAACTTTTTAAAAAATTGTCAGTACAAATTTGCAGCAGTTTCCGAGGAGACGTATATGCAAAAATTTTCCATTTTAATTTTGAAAATGTTTAAAAATTGACATTAGTAAATTTTGGAAATTTCGTGGATAGTATTGGCCTATGTCAATTTTGTCGTTGGTCAGGGAAATTTGTTTAAAAACCTGGAAAAGTCAGGAAAGATGAATAGGAAATTTTCGGGGAACCCTGCATGTTGCCGAATTTGATCGCAGAAGTACAGAATTGTTCAACTTTTTATCGTCTCGTGTATTGCATCGCAATAGCTCAATAACATCAGCATGATTTCGCTCTATTCATCAGCTCAATGAGCTATAGGAATCGATGACATGCTGCAAATATGGATACATTACAATTCTGGCGATTTTTTTTATTTATGTATGATTTTCGAGCTTTATTGACTTATGCCAGCATGATTTAGCTCTATTCCTAAGCTCATTGGTAATCAATAACATGCTGCAAATATGGATAAATAGGCCTTTCTGGTAATTACTGATTTCTGCCCCTGCCATTTTGACTTTCAGATTAAGCTGGTTCGAATTTGCGGTGACATTGGAAATCGATGGTGTGGTTTATTAAAGAGTTGGACCCACATGATCGAGCTCTTTTATAAGTACATTTGGTAAAAACCATAGTGGGCTACTACTTAGAAAATGCAATGTTGAATTACAATTACCGCATATTTTTATTGAAATTTTCAAGTCCTTCCTTGAGGAAGCATTTCCATGGCCATGTTTTTGAAGACGTATATTGTACATGTATATCATCTAAAAAAATGTGATTTGCAACACGAATAAACGATCATAATAAGCGTAGCGCCATCTATGGTGATTATGCGTACATCTAAGCATCTACTGCATCAGCGGTTGTACTCGTATACTGTATGGATTTTCTGCGTAAAATAGAAAATGAAATTTCAGCCGTTGCAGCAAACACCTGGCAACATCAAACACTACTTTCAACTTTTTTTAACGATGTTAAAAAATATAAAGATACATGTTTGCAATTAAATATATTTATTTTTAAAACATAAAGCAAATTATTTTTTAAGGTAAATTTTTAGCGTATTTTATGACATTCATCGCCTATTTCGGTCAAAATCGCTGGACCCATCGCGATCGAATTAAGCGGCTTTCACTGTAGTATACATGTATGCATGGAGATGGGGATATTTCACACCAGTGTTCTAGTTCTATCTTTAATAATTGGTCTGCAGATCGTTGTCGGTCATTCCGCTTGACTTCTGGTTCGTTATCCCCATTTCTGTTGTAGTCTAGTTTCAGGCACCTACACAACATCTCGTGAATAATTGTTTGGTTTCTTCTCGGTTTTTGACTTCTAAATCCTCAAGTTTGGCCTATACATGTAGCTCGCTAAAATTCATCAAGAGTTTGGCAATGTCACGGAAATTTTCAAACTGCAGTGATAGCCTACAGCATCGAAAAAATTATCGACAGTTTTTCAATTTTTCAAGATGTTGTTGTCCCGTGCATGCGTGCATGTACAGTCGAATTCGGATAAGTGAAAACCGTCCTTAACCGTTTTTTCATTTATGCGGACTTTGCAAAGAGGCGCTTATTTTAGATCAGTTCATGCTCGGAGCAGTCAAGAGAAAGTTTAATCTCTAATTAGTCTCTTAAACAAGTAGTTATTGTAACTACAAGTAAATAAAGCCGTTTACAACAAAAACACCAATTTTTAAATCGTACGAATAATTCGACAAGTTGAAATTGTTTTTCAATATCAGGATCGTATCAAGAAGTTACTTAGCTTATTAGCTTAGTTTATGCTCAGAGCAGCGAGTTTTCTATTTTGGTGCTGACATTACGGTAGTTCTTTCTCTCATATACAGACATTTTGTCAGATGTGGGAGTTCAAGAAATGCATAATATCTGCAGGTTTTGAGCATTACTTTGGCAATGGACAGATGCCGGAATTAATTTTCAATGTGCCTATATTGAATGTACTAAGTTTTTCAACGTATAGTGTGGAAATGCTTCTTCGGGTTCTCCGGATCATCTCTTGTCCGTCCAAATAATAACCATGACAAGCACGATACATTATTGGCAAGTTCTGCAACATGCTTGGATGGCTCTGAAATGTAAACAGAAGACAACAGAAATTGTGCCAAACCAAAATACTTGTTGATTGTGTTAACTTATAAATTCATATGCGGCAATTAGATCTTTGGTCTCTCATCCATGGAGGTTGTTGGTTGTCGTTTACCTATCAACAATACCATGATATATGGTCTTGCTAAACACAGTTTGTCTTTGTATTCAAGAAAAAGCATTGAAGATCATCATCTTCTTCAATGGTATAGTTGACTTTAAAAACTTAAATGAAACTTCAAACTTTTCCACTACCAAATAAATTTATTCTTTGCTTAACGTTTCGACCCTGTGGCCTTCATCAGGGGGCTAATACAAATAAATCGAAAGATGATTAATACCAAAGAAAGTAACTTAACGTCGAGCAAAGAATAAATTTGTTTGGAAGTTGAATATGAAATTTCTGGGGGAACCCTGATGAGCTAGGGTATCTTCGGTGGGTAGAATTTAAGCCATGGACCCTGTTGATGCATGCATGCATGCAATCTCTCGGTGGAAATGCCTCGACTGAGTGATGGATGTCTCGCATGCCCTAACCAGTCAGAAATCGTGATGGAGATATCAAAGGCCGGGCAATACGGTAGCACGAACGAAAATTCATGGAATTAGGTTTTGCACCGAACTCGTTATTATCCGTGATACAGACATCGGAGGCTTGGCGCGTGTTTCCATTTGATGGGAAACGCCCTCCTCACACACCATTAAGCTCGAATTTTGAAATTATTAGCGTTTAGCACGCTCTGGACGAACTGGGCAGCGCTGCCAGATATAAGAGCGAGCGTGTTATTACTTCTATTACCACGCAGCACGATAATGATCCCTGTTTTTAATACCCGTGCTGCAATAATAATGAAGGGACCGTTACACGCTCAATTTTTCGACGTTTTGGCAAAGCTGCCAGATATCGACCATGGTCGCCCACGAGGCAGGGTCGAGCGACATGCGTCCACTACAACGAGGGACTCTTGCGATTTACGGAGACAGAAGAGTGTTGCTGACATGTCCATTTGTGCAAGCAATCTGGGTAGTAAACACTTTATGGAGTCCAAATCCGCCACGTTAGGTTGTGTTGTGGTTCCTCTGCTTCCTCATGACGTTACAATGCGATGTTGGGTTTTGATTAACTGTCTTCCCCCAGGCCTGAAAACCCTGGAATTGTCTTGGAAATAGGAAACGCACGTGCAGTCGGGCAGGTTAATAAACGCCGAACGGTGTCCAAATCTGCAACGTAGGTTGTTCTGGTTCCACTAGATGGAGACTCCGTAGAGTAATGCTGGACTGGCTTCTTCTAGGCCTGGAAAACCTGGATGTCTTGAAAATTGGAAACACATACTGTACATTGTATGTGCAGGACTAGCTGTCAGTTTGGCTAATAAACACCTAATGGTGTCCAAATCTGCAACGTAGGGTTGTTCTGGCTCCCCTAGACAGAGACTCTATAGAACGATGCTAGGTTTCCATTAACTGGCATCCGCTAGGGCTAGACCTGGAAAACCTGGAAATAACTTGGAAATTGGAAAAAAACATGTGCAGTCAGGTTAGTAAACTTCAAATGTTGTCCAAATTTGCCACTTAAGGTTGTGTTCTGGTTCCCCTAGACAGAGACACTTCTTAGAGCAATGCTAGGTTTCCATTAACTGATTTCCTCAGACCAGGAAATTGGAAACGCGTATGTGTAGTTATAGTGTTGTACTGTAAGGTTAGTAAACAAGTACTCCACAGAGCCGAGTTTTCCTGAACGGAGTTCTGTCATATTCAAACTTGTCTTTATTTTTAAGGAAACATTGATGGAGTACGAGCATCAATGACCTATCAATAATTTCGGACACGGAACCCGCATTTACTAGCATCCCCTCGACCTGGAAATGTCTTGGAAATGTGGAACAATGTGCAGTCAGTACTGTCAGTTAGGTTAGTAAACTCCTAATGGTGTCCACATTTGCCACGTATAGTGTTGTTCTGGTTCCCCTGGATTACATACTCCACATAGCAGTGGTGGGTTTCCATTAACTGGCTTCCAAAAACATAAAATTATCAGAAAAAATGATTAATTTTGTGCAAATTAAAAAAAAAATCAAAGAACGGAGTGACGGAATGGAAGACCTGGGGTGATCAAGTCATTATTATGGAAGATAAGAAAATCAAGCTTGCAATTGAAGCAAGCATGCACTTCTGTGGAAGAATGAAATGTGATTATCAATTTAAAATAAATATAATCTGAATTTATTGTTTCCTTATACATTTTTTTGTTATATCATTTTTTTTTGTTTTCTAATAAGCAACAAATATACATTGGCATTTCACATGTCATATTTTTAAATTCTCAGCGGCAAGGGTAGTCAAGAATATTTCTTTTAAATACTGGTAAACTCTGGAAAGTTGACTTTTGTTTTAAAACCCCATTCAACATACCTAGCCATATCAGCCAAATCAGCTATGACATTTATTCAAACACTTCGATATCGACTTAATTTGTTATTGTGGTATTTATGAGACAGGCTTACGTGGCACATATAATTACAGCATGTTATTCAATTTCGATCAAACTGCACCTGAGCAAGTTGAATTATGTTTTAAAACCCCATTCAGCATTAACCAAACTGTAGTTTTACCTAGAAATATCAGCCATGACAGTTGTTCAAACACTTCGATATCGACTTAATTTATTGCGGCATAAAGATAGGCTTTTCCAATTATGTCTACGTGGCACATGTAAAGCAGCATGTTATTCACTTTCGATGAGACTGCACCTGAGCAAAGTCTGGATGCGCAGAATTTGCTTTGCAGCAATTAGCTGATAGTCTGAATGTTTTTGACGACCGACTGCCAATTCTGTATGATTTCCGGTTGTCTGGCTGCACAACCTTGGCATAAGTCAATTTGGAACTGCTGAGATGGCAGTCAGGGAAACAACTGAACTGCTACGAATCATCGGTTTGGTTGTCTCATGTCCCTTGGATGGCATGATGGCACTGATTCAAACTGCTTTCTGCAAGACTTGGACGATGCCCAACCGGTTTTAGGATTTTATTAGGTAAATTAAACATACTAGGGGGAATTTTTCCAAAACAGTTCCGGACTGAATCAAATCATCGTGTTTTTTTACATGGACGAAGCCGAATTTCACACTTCGGTGATTATTATTGCAAAATTGGCACCAGTCGGTTATGCTCGAATTGCACCTTGCCGAGTTTTCTCAACTGAGTTCTGTCATATTCAAACTTGTCTTTATTTTTAAGGAAACATTGATGGAGTAAGAGCATCAATGACCTATCAATTATTTCGGACACGGAACCCGCATCAAAGTTGTCCCAGTGTAGATACATGTAATACAGTCGAACTCTGATTAGTATAAGAACCCGCCCGGGCAAGGAAAACTGTTGCTTACCCGGTTTTTTCATGTATGCGAATTTTTCATAGAAGCACTTGTTTTAGCTCAGTTTATGCTCGGAACAATCAAGTAAGAGGTAGATTAATATCTTAGTCTCTTAAACGAGTAATTATTGTGACTAAACTTGTTTACAACGAAAACATCAATTTTTAAATCGTATGAATAATCCGACAAGCTGGAATTTGTTTCTCAACATCAGGATCGTATCAAGAAGTACTGCTATAGAATTCAATAGCCCAGTTTATGCTCGGAACAATGAGTTTTCTTTTTGGTGCTGACGGGATAGTTTTTCCTTTCAGACAAAATATTTGTCAGATGAAATGTACAATACTGGGGTGTCGTTACTGTCGACTCCTGTAATGTGAAAGTTTTAATTCGTAACTCTGAGCAAAAGTTTACATTGATTTCTGGGATACTTCGCAATAGTAAATGAAAACATTTTCATAAATGGGAGGAGTAAACACGCTATAGTTCACTGTAGAAGTAGGCTACTCACTGCGAATCTATATTTTAGAATCAAAGGCCCGATTTTCACTTATCCGTGAATAATTAAATAAAAATGGTGCACCTTAATTAAGCTTGCTAAAAATGCTCACTTGTCACTTTTTCATTTAACGTTTTTCACTTATCCGGTTTCATTTAACACACAAAGTATAGGGTTTGAACATTTCAATTTCAGGTTGTTTTTTTATTTAAGCGGATTTCACTTATCCGAGTTCGACTGTATTGCACTGAATTTTCTTGTCTCATTCAAATTCCATTCGCTTGGAACAGAATCGTGGAAATGGACGCCTGCGATGATTTATATCTGGGAATCCCATTGTAAGGCTAATTCATTAATATTGCACAGTTATGTGCGCTTCTGTGCCGCACGCAAGCGTGCACACAATGAAGTGGCATTTATAAGTTATTGCGTTTGCTGGATTTCATTTTTTATTGCTCACTGAGAAAAATGGCTGGCAAAAATCCCGAGCAGCAGTCGACTGTACTTGGTTCCCAAATTATTGCTCTGACTTCTTGTCAACCAATGGCGGAGGGTATTCATGAAAGGCAAATAAGTTTTATCGAAATCAATAAGTTTGGTACGTTTTAAATGTGCGTGTGCTGGGTGCATGTATAGTGCATTTATATGCATTATTATTCCCCTGAACACATAATTTACGAGTGACAGATATGTGAACGGCAAATTGACAATCGTATTTTGGTGATGTGTTTGCCCCAGAAAAACCGTTTTGGGCGTTAAGATTTGAATTGGAATCATGTGGTCGTAAACTAGGATCAAAAAATTAATGCATGGTGGCATTGATTCGTTTGCCGGGCTTGGGCTCTGATGAACAAAGTGTGTTTTGTAACAGTAACACGACGTAGCTTGCACACTACAACAATTCGTGTAATGAATTTCCAGAAAATGACTCGTATTTCTGTTTTGCAGGTATTAATGAACTTGAACCACTTGAACACAAAAAAAAGGCCTTGACAATATCCGGTTTTCACTAGATGGTATTTTCACCATTAGTTATTACTGAATGAGTCCCAGTAAGACAGAACATCCTGCATAAGTGGTCTCTGATGTTTACAAAGACAAGAGAAATCTTACAGATCATTGCTCTGTCTTAGGCAATCAAAAAAGAGATGCTGAGGGTGCTTCCATCCTGCATCAGTGATCTCTGATGTTACAATGGCAAGAGAAGTCTTACAGCTAACATTGTTCTGTCTTGTTGGACATACAAGAGACTACCGCGTGGCAGTTCTTCTGAACTGTTGGAACTGCCAACTACTGGAGGGCCTCTTGATCTGTCGATTAAGTGATTGCATAGGCCTGCAAGATTTCCTGATTTGTGATATGCTGTTTTTTTTTTTTTTTTATGAGAAAAATATCTCAGCTACTGCATTGCTGAAGGTTAGAATTACAGAGGAGATTAGAGGTATCGTACCGAAGAAGCTACAAAATGCCAATAGATGATTTTGTTCAATGACTACAACAGTGGCTTGCGCTCTAAAATCTCCACTGATGGACACGTTGAAGACATTGTTTTTAGATCATATTTAATATCCGGTTTCATAATCCAAGTCGAAGTTCTTTATAATAAGTTTAGCAAATAAATGTTTTTGAGTTTTCAAAAAGTTATTTCAGTTCTAAGCTATATGTACCTTTCATTGCCTCACTCTGTATACACGTGCCTATGTGGCAGTTGCGAAGTGTATACAGTGGTGAAATACTTTTCTTGAAGCTGACAATGGACTATAGCAGAAGTATTGCATGCATGTATCCGTTTTGGTAAGATGGTCTTCAGCACGCAGTCACGCATCTTTCCAAAGTGGCGTTGCACGCCATGTGAGACTACTTTAGTTGGCACACGTGCTTGCCCAGAGAACGTGTAAGTGGCTCTCCGAGTGGTTTTTGATTGAATAGTTTTCTTTTACGGCTTCAAATGGGCTTCATGGGTCCTCCGGCGCATCTTAAAAGGCAGCGATGCCTAAACTCAAAAATGGAAATCCTTTAACCGTGCCATCGTTTATTTGAAAAAAAAGCTTTGGAAACGCGTACGATTTCCAGCAGACAGATTTATTGGCGAGTGCATGCGTTTCCACGAATTGGTTTTTGAGGTAATATAGGCTACGGATCCATTCCGAGAGCTCCAAGATGGCCGTAGCACCGCATTAGACGGTATAGCGCCATCATTATGCCTCCAGTAAGTACTCGACTTAATTTTTTCGGTGCCGAGAGAAAAGACCAAGTTGCAAGAACTGGCTTCTTGAAATGCACGAGGTGGGCCCTCTTCGGCAGAGAAATCAATGGCGCGAAAGTGATTGCTGGTTTGGGTGAAGGGCAAAAACTGCAGAACTGCGCAGGTTTGAAAGGTGTAACTTACAGGAACAGGTAATGTTACGGTTGGAGTGCTCTAAGTTGAAAAACTAGGTGCACGGTGCTGGAAAAGTGGCAATGAAAAGAAAATTGGCAAATCCAACAATGACTTTGAAACTTTGGATTGGATGATGGATGCTCGATCTGGAACTTTCGACAATTACGAGCGAGTCATATTAACCCGTGTCTTTCGCAATCTGGGAGAGTTTAGAAGTAACGCAACATTTTTCGTTTTGAGATGATCCAATTGACAATACTGCGCTGCTTCACTTTTGGACCGCGTGGGTGTTAAGTGCGAGTGAATGTTGATGTATGTGATGGTTATTATCCCTAAGGACCTCTGTCGGATTTCCTTCGAATTTCTAACGGGGTAATTTTATGCAGATCATTATATCATTGGGACTCTTAAAAAAGCGCCACAGGTCAACATTTTTCATTTTGATATGCAGCAAGTTTTAATTCAAGATGATAAAATAAAGTTGTAAAACTGCTATTTATCTGATACTGTGTTAATCTGTAAGATGTCGTTTTTACTGAATATAAGGCTCATTTCACTTGAGTTAGTATCACCTGAAATTGACAATTCTTGAAACAGGGTGCGATATATTAAAATACGTTTGAGAATGTATTAAGACTGTAACACACGAGGCGCAATTGATTTCAGTTGAAAAAAAATCCTGTTGCTGCACAATCATGGAGCAATGTATTTCCGAATATATCCCTAGGATACATCTAGTGGGGTGGATAACTTGACAACACTGCTTATTCCAATGTCTTTCCTGATTGTCTATAGGCATCAGAAAGGAACTTTCGCACCTGACTGTAAAACCAATGACGCCAGTTTGTTTCCACAAATAAGTTGCTCGGAATACGATCATTTTGTTCTTGAAATATCTCTGGAAATAATATTTGCGAAGGAAATATTTTCAGGCACACGGAGAAATATCAAGCAACAATAATTCTGGAAACAAATTTCCGGATATAAATTGCCTCGTGTGGGACGTCCTTTCTAGGCCGAAATAGTTAATCATAGATCTAAGCATAGAGCGAATTATTGCTGCCAGAATAAATCCTTGTAGCATTTTTAGGGTCATTCTATACCCTAATCCTGGTAATTTCAGACATTTCACGTTACATTTGCGCTTGGCCATCATTTATACTGTAGGGTGCACGTGGGATCTGACATCCGGATTCGAGCTAATTTCCTGTTCTTAATGCCAATGATGGCCGTGAAAACTTGATCGTGTTATGTGTGGCTACATGTAGGCCTACATAAAAGCAATAAAATCTCGGTTGCTTATATGCTTTGCGGCGTTTTATTTGTCAATATTGATTCAACTGCTTTCTTCCCAGATTAATTTTCTAGTAAATGTTCACCTATAGTCTGCAAACAACGAAATACATGTAAGACAAAATCAATGAACTCATCAAACTTTGAAAAGTAACATTTCGACCTTGCAACTTCTTAAAAATTAAGGTGATTTTAGTTCTGACTTTGAATTATGCGTTCAGTCATGAATAACACCGTTGAAATCGGCCATTGTTATTTGTAAAAATTAATTACCACATTTCGTTGGGGGGTAAAATGTCAGTTTCTTGTTGATATTCTCGGAGAAAGTGTAGTGTTAGTAAGAAGGGCTTGTGTGCAACAATAATAATATAAAAGTGTGCTGTATACGTTCCTGAAATTCATGGGGGAATTATTTCATGACTAATTATTGGTTTTTTTTGGTTAGAAACATTCAGGAAATAACCACGTTGAAAAGAAATGCATTTTGGGTATTTTGAAAATATACTTATATATAATGGAACACGTGTAAGTACTGTAATGCATTTCAAAATAAATGTTGCGTTATTAAAATGTATTTTAAATTGTTTTGAAATGCATTCATTGACGGCAATACAATGACAAGAATATACTGTATTTCGAAAATGTATTGTATAGGCTAATATATTTTGCAGTGTATTGACAATAATATACTGTATTTACAAAATGCATTTTATAATAAATTTTGGAATTCATTGACGAGATTATACTTTATTACAAAATGCATTTTATAATACACTGTATTTCGAAATTGCATTTTATAACACATTTTGAAATGCATTGACGAGAATAAATGCAATGGCTGGAATATACTTTATTTCTAAAATGCATTTTAGTGTACATTTTTAAACGCAATGACAAAAATATACTTGTATCTCCAAAATCCATTTTAATAATTGAAAACGAATATTCAAATGCATTTCTTTTAAATGTGGGTATAATTACAAATGTAGAAGTGTGAAAATCAACGTAAATCAATTTCCCTTTTTAGTCCCTTTTTAGTCGGTCATTTGAAACATTTTACAAATTTTTCCAACTTATAGCCTTGTTTCAGTGAATTTAAATGTTTTTTTCTGCCAAATGTTTATATTTGAACATTTATTTGAATACGTATTTTTAAATGCATTATAACGTACTGTGTGTGAGTGATGATACATCGTATACAGTATATGCATATATATATCTGATATAACCTATTTCAAATCCTTGTTTACGAAGGCACGCCCTTGGTCAGCCTTGGATATTGTGCCAACGCCACGAGGGATCCCACTGATATTGACTTCCGGTTTATTAGGCCTTAATTTGCTCTCGTTGATGGACAATTGCCATTCATCAGTTGCTATTGATAGCGCAGCTGAAGTGGCTGTGAATGCATTAATCTGATCAATGATCATAGTATTTACTTGGTGTTTCTATAGTCCATGCACATTGCGGATATGGGCACTCAAAATAGCCATAAATAGTAATTTGCAAATCGTACAACTTCCCGTTCAACGTTCCAAGAGCAGTCCATTGGCTTCTGCATGCTTTGTTGGCAAGAAGATGAACTCGTTGAATCGAGCTGCTGGAAGCCACCTGTGGAAGCGCCGCCTCAGCGTCATTTGCAGGTATTGTTGTTTTCTGCCAATTGAGGCGCTTGTGTGCCTACGAACAACTTCCGGTTTGCGTTTTTCCAATTATCTGCCCATTTCGGCTGTGCTTCAACGAGGATGTTTGTCGCAGAATGCATGATTGTCTCCCTTAACGATTGCTCTCGTTGTTGCCCGGGTGACCCCCCCGCCCATCAGGGGTCATGCATTTGTTGTTCGAAAAAAATGTGTTTTTGCAAAGTTTTGAACATTTTTAGTGAAGCGATCGTTATGTGATCAACGATGCGTTGTTTATTTGGTTTGCTTCCTTGCACGCAAGCGTGGCGTGAGCTGCTCGAGTTTGCTGGGAAGATTCCGAATTTGGCGCTTGTGTACCAGAACCAGAGATTGTCCATCATTAATTATCCATTTAATCGGATGGTTCTGAGGGCTCCAGAGTTGATTGATGAACGCATGCTCGACTGCAATTAACAAAAATAATTGCCCGGGAGAAACTCGAATAATGTGCTAGGAATCCAAATTCGCATTGGTACACACGTGTACGAACATGTTGAAAACTTAAATTGAAAGCTATGAAACACACTGGAGGAAACATGGGGGAACTTCTTGTTGCTCATCCTTGCCATACTTGATTCTGGAAACAAACTTACATGTATGTAAGAACGTGTTTCTGGGAACATAAATTTATATAAGAACGTATATTTCTGGGAACATAAATTTATGAAAGAATGTGTTTCTGGGAACAAACTTATTTAAGAACGTAAGTTTCTGGGACTACTACAGTACATGCATGTACATGTACCTGAATTTTTCCTAAACATTGCATTCAAATGCATTCGTTAAAAAAATTCCAAAGTTTTACAAGTAGAATTGTAACGCCTGTTTTTAAAGAAAATAATTTTGATTTTGAAAAAGTGAAACATGCAAGGACCTTGTTTCGCATGAAATACTTTGACTTTTTATTACAAAAAGTGGCTTTCTATATGGCCGAATTACCTGATTTTCTATTTTAATTATTCTCAAAATTGTGTTTCAGGAGCATCTTTGCAGAACATCTCGCGTGATATCTTCATAACAGAAAACTTTCTTTCATGAATAAATTTAATTAAACTTTTTTGGCATTAGCAACTACATGTAGGTTTCTAGATATTTTTATAAATGGCGCCTTACAAATTATGTTTTCTCATTTATTTAGTTTTCAAAATTTTTTATTTTTTTAAAAAAACACAAAAAAAAACCATGTGCAGAAGTCGCTTTCATGGGCCAAGATAATGGTATTGGCATTGTCCTATTTGATATATTGTCCCCTATTTAAATAATTCTTCATATGCCAGCTCATATATACTGAAGCCACAATTCTTATCAGTTGCTAGATGTCAGAAGAATAGCAATGTCACGCTATAGATAACTTGCATGTGACGTCACGCAGCTCGTGGGCGTGGCTAATATGACTTGGTTTACATCGTTGGCGTGTTTTGGTGTACATGAATCTGAGAATCGTGGTGCTAATAAGGGCCAACATTCTAAAAACTTAGAAAAAGCCCCATTAGATACTATCACTTACCTATGAATAGATTTTTTATTCCGCTGCAAATCAAAAATTGTGTGAATTTCCTCGTTTATTTCTAAATAAATAGTTAAATAAAAAAAATAATGCAAAATGATATATGGAACGAATGCGCCTGCTGCCTGCACGTGCAATTTTATTTATAGCACAGGCAAGATCGCGTCATCTGCTTGTCGTCTGCTCGTGAAAGTTATCTATTAAATTTATTACCTGTGCAACTTGCATTGTTGATTGTCGAAATAAGTTTAAAGTGAAGCACCTGTAAACTGATGTGTGAACCTGCAAATGTTTAATTTTTTTATCTGTTTGAAGGGATCTACCAACTGTGCCTTCTCTATGAGCATTACTGCGAAGATAAGTTTTAGGCATAAAATGGTGAAATAAAAATGTTTTTTCTACACTTTACGATGGTTAATAACTGCATGGGAATGGGCCATATGCAGATTTCATCATAATCATCATGCCTGATGTGTCACGTGACTTTTCGTTCATTCCATTGGCGATTATTCCCCGGAGCTTGTTTGTAGTTTTTGATTCCATGAAAAGATCACGTGATGCAGGCTCATACAGTACATGTACGTATGTATCTCTGTATAACTCTGTAAATTTGCAAAACTTCCAACTGTTTTCAAGTACAGATTTCTAAAATTTTCAACAGTTTCCTAGGAGAAATTTCCAAAACTTTCAACACTGTCCGAATACAAAATTGTATAAATTAAAAAAATTTCAGGCTAATTTTTTTAAATTTTCAAAACAAATTCGTGCTGATTTTGAAAAATGTTCAAAATGTTTTCATACTGATTATTTTTAAATTTTCAAAAGAATTTCATGCTGATTTTGTAAATTTTTAAAAAAAATTTCGTGCTGATTTTGTAAAATTTTCAAAAAAATTTCGTGCTGATTTTGTAAATTTTTTAAAAAAATTTCGTGCTGTTTTTGTAAAATTTTCAAAAAAATTCCGTGCTAATTTTGTAAAATTTTCAAACAAATTTCGTGCTGATTTTGTAAAATTTTCAAACAAATTTCGTGCTGATTTTGTAAAATTTTCAAACAAATTTCGTGCTGATTTTTTTAAATTTTCAAAATGTTTTCGTACTGACTTTGTAAAATTTTCAAAATGTTTTCGTACTGACTTTGTAAAATTTTCAAAATGTTTTCGTACTGATTTTATAAAATTATCAAAAAAAATTGTTTATTTTTAAAAAATGTTAAAATTGTCATTAGTAAATTTTGAAAAAAATATTGAACTCCTGTGTAGTTTTTTCCGAATTCATGGATAAAATTGTCCTATATCAATATTGACATTGTTATTGGTCAGGATTTTTTTTTTTTTAAAAACCTGGAACAAAGTTTGGCACTTGAAGTCACTTGCGCCAACTACATTTAAAGCTTGTACGATTCGAAAACCTTGTTTCAGTAACCCTAATGTGTCGCTGATGCGATGGAAATTATCATGCATGTCATGGGTCAATCAGATAAATCACATTTTGCAGAGATAATGCTTAACTGACCATCAGTGCGATCACGTGGTTCAATCCTGAGGCACTTTGAGGTCAACGCACCTGAGCACACTCTAATTAACTTGGTCAATTAGCCCCGCAAAACAACAGTAATCGACGAGTTAATCCGCTTAATCGGAAAACTAATCGCTCCGGATTTCCAGATAATATACTCAAAATATACTCGTTTCTATAAATAGTCAAAACAACTAAATAAAAGTGACGCAATTTCCGCTCAAAGCATACAGCGCGGATATTGCTAACATAAATACGTTTAAGTCGGTCTGAAAAAACTAGATAAATAATTAGTTTCCCCAGAGCTGCAGGGAAAACCTGGAAAAGTCAGAGAACAAAGATTTATTTTGAAAAACTCAGGGAAATTCAACGTCTTGATGTTGTCACAGTCAAAAATTAATGCTTCTATACTTTTTTCTGAATTTTCCCAGTACGAATTCGCAAAATTTTCAATAGTTTCGGAGAAAAAATTTACAATATTGTTGAATTCACCGAGGACACATTTGCAATATATTTGAAGTTTACCGAGGACACATTTTCAAAATTTTCAACTTTCCATCTTCGAGGACAAACTTGCCAAATTGTCTACCTAATCTGAGAACATATTTGCAAAATTTTGAACTTATTCCGATTATAAATTTGCACAATTTTCAGCACCTTCCGAGGACAAGTTTTTGAAATATTTAGTGGTTTTCGAGGACAAACTTGCACAAATTGTTCCACGATTTCAGAGTACAAATTGTCAAAACTTTCAACATTTTCCGAAGACAAATTTGTAAACTTTTGAACATTTTCTCATGTTAATTTTGAAGATTTTTCTAAATTCATTAGCAAATTTTACAAAATATGAAATATTATATTATATTATATAATAATCGTGGATATCATTGTCATAGTCATTATTGCATTGTCTAACTCAGGGAAATTTGTTTAAAAACCTGGAAAGTCAGGGAAGTTGAATACCAAATTTCGTGCACCGATCCTCAGAGGTAAAAATGTTGGGAATTAAACACTACTCTAGAATCATTCTTCCCTAAATGTAATTTGGATATTTTTTCTCAAAATAAAAAAAAAATCCAACAAGTAACGCATCCTTGATTTCATCAGACTCCAGCTCGTAAGTCAGCTGCTGAAAGTCACGGTAAAACCAACCATTCATTAAAACCTAGGGAAGTAACCTATCATTAAACGCAAATTGATTACGTCGGGGGTTGCGGAAATTGCGGAAGGGGGGGGGGGGGCCGTTTTCGCAATTTTGCGAGCCGTACGTATGCCGTGGGGACGGGCGCTGAGATAATTGGAAAATGTAATTTTCATTACAGTTTTGCGAAAATTGCGCCGAATTCCCCAAACTGCGAAAAGCTTTTCCGATGAATTATGACTGCATGGCTTAAATAATCCAATTTCCCGCTGCTGCACGAACGTATCTGTGACAGGCGTAGATTCCCCTAAGGGAACTTTTTTTAAAATGCAAGAACGTGGAGTATATATATTTAAGGCGTACTCAAGTCTCAAACAGAATCTTCGCTGATCGTACTTTTGCAATCGCAAAGTTACTTGCATGTGCAAATAAAAAATTGGTTGTTGGTTTGAACTTTGATGGAGTCTTTCAAACGTTTGAACACTTGAACACGTAATTTCACGAGTGCCAAAGTGCGATTCGCCAAGTTTCTGTCGGAGTACCCTGCATAAGGCCCGATTCTCGCACGATGTGGGCGTGCTTAGTTTTGCAGATTTGAGGAAACTGTTGTCGAACAAATTTCATTAGAAACGTGTGAATTTCTTGACACGTCATTCTTGCGATGTTGAGTATTAGCATGTATGGGAAACTGTCCGGAGAATTGAGGAAAGGTTATTTATTGTTTTGAATCTTGAGAAACGCTCGTAAATCTCATTATTTAATAACAGCCTGTAAACCTGTTAGTCTTCACGCACCCTGTAATAACTTGTAAGTTTTAGACAGGAACGAAATGGGTCCCAAGTTTTTTTTAATTTGCGGAACCTGTGTTATAATAACTTGAGGCATGTTTACATGTCACTGTGGGATTTGTGCGTTGGTTGAATGTTCGTTACCGGTAAGTGGGGTTTCAGCGGACAAATTTCTAAAATTTTCGGCAGTTTCTGACCACAAATTAGCAAAATTTAAAAAATTTACCAAGGACACATTTGCAAAATTTTAATTTTACTGGAGTTATCCTCAGGTACAACATTTTCAACCTTTTCAGACGACATCTTTACAAATATTACAAGCTATTCCAAGAATAGGTAACAAGAATAAATTTTCAACATTTTCGACAGTTTCCAAGGACAAATTTTCAAAATTTTCGACAGTTTCCATAGACAAAGTTGCAAAATAATAATATCCCACATTTTGCGAGCATAAAATTTGTAATTTTAGAACGGATTTGTAAAATTGTGAAAAGGTTCCGAGGAGAAATTTTCAAAATGCTCAAACTTCTCGTATAATATAAATTTGCAAGATGTCCAACTTTTTCCAGCACAAATGGGCAAAATTTGCAATAGTTTCCGACAACAGATTTGTAAAATTTGCAATGGTTTCCGAGGACAAAATTGCAAACTTCTCAACCTTATCAGAGTATACATTTTCAAAATGTACAACCTTTTCCGAATGCAAGTTTAGAAACTTTAAACATTTTCCGTGTACAAATTAATAACATTTTCCAAATTAACATTAGTAAATTTTTCAAAATCGTGGATAACATTCGCATGTCAATTTTTGCGTTAGTCAGGGAAATTTGTTTAAAAACATGGAAACGTCAGGGAAGTTGAATATGAAATTTCTGTTAGAACCCTGAAAATGCTAACTTAAAGAACTGCTTTATGGATTCAAATTTGATTCCGATGAGAATGTTACCAGGAACCAGTAAGAAAAAAATGCTGCCAAGCCAAGTCATAATTATTGAGTAGATGAAATGGAACTACAGGCTACATTTACAATTCGTATAGCTCTTTTGTATATATCCTGCATACTGCAGTAACACCTTTCCAAGTACATGTATAAACTTTAGTGATTTAGTTAAGTATACATGTTTGTTGTGCTGGTTTAGGAAATATCTACTTGTTATCTTGCTTGCAATGCCATAATACCTTTTAGTTGAGATGAGTTAATGGAGTTGGGGTCATGAAATTCATACATCTTTATAACAATATCATTTGCCTCCGTTTGAAGTGTACAGTTGACACACTTCCAGAACTTTATAGGGACTGATTTTTGGAGTGTTTGTTGAATGTCTCGTTGTTAAGTGAAAGCCATTCAGTTAACATGTTGTAGCCAAAACCGCCGTACAATAATTAAGGTAAGCCTACTTTCTCTCATCAGTTTATTGGTAGGCCTACATGTACATGTTTGTGTTAATTGTTTGCCTCCGTGCATTTAAGTGTTTTATCACCTAATCCATCCAGAAGACCCCAATACCAACAATGATTTCATGTCAAATCCACGAATTTCCTGAGTTACCTGAGACCAGTTGACCCCTTTGCACGGCCATGCAAAATGTGGCTGGAGTTAGCTAAATTACAAACCAATAGTGTTTAGGTATACCTAAACACTATTGGTTTGTAAATACAAGCTATATATAGCTGGCCATTGTTGTCCGTGCATGTGTTTCAGTTTTTTTCCAAACTTTCAGTTGCTTTGACACCATCTATTGAGAAACTTGTCATTCACCAACAAGTTTCAACGCAGATGAAAGTTGTCTGTGTACAAACATAATGTAAACAATTTGAATAAAACTTTATTTGTGGTCGTGCTCTAAAAAGTATTGAAATAGTTCTTACTTTTATCTTTTTTTTAAAATGTCCCTTGAAGTTATTGAACGGTTAAAAATATGAAAATGCTTCTTTTATCGTCTCCTTATCCATCGATTTTTACTTCCGTTCATTGAAAAGAAATGCACTTGAAAATATTTATAGATTGGAGCATATACATTTGAGAAGGTATGGATTGAAACACACGTAATACATTTTAAAATGTGCTTACCTGTAGATTGGAACACGTGTGATGCATTTGAAAATATGTATAGATTGGAACACATTGTAGAGTAATGCAGTTGAAAATACAATTTATAATGCATCTGAAAATAGATTTTATTATGCATTTCATTTTTTCCAGTATACATGTACAGTATATACATGTATACTTTCAAATGTTCAATCTGCGTATCGTCATGCTTAATCTGCCAGATTACAAATCTTAAAGCAATTCGAAATTGGATTCGTCCCATTTGGATCGTGATGACTGCCACCCCATAAGCAAATTTTTTTTATACCAGTGATCAAGTGATTATGTTGTAAACAAGATTCCGAAATTGAACTTTTCATGACGAAGCCCAGGAAACCACGCGTGTGACGTCAACGGCGCTAGAAATAGCAACTTTCAATTCGGTTCGTGTAGGATGTAAACACGAATCAATTAAATTCGGCTTTTGCAGTCGCATTTTGACCTATAAAAAACTGTGGGAATAATAATGCAAAATACAAGCTGCGCGTTGGATAATCGATTGCAAGGCCTGTCTAGTCGTGATGTTTTTGAAAAATAATAATCACAGAAATGCCATCGAAATTAGCATTTTTCCCCAGGAAAAATGGCGCCCGCTGGAGCGCAACGATGTCGCCATTATGGACATGACGCGCTCGCGCAACGTATCATCATCTTCATTGTAACAACTGTACTCGGCAGTGCTATCAGATGACAACAATGGCAATGATTTCCGGGAAGTCGTCCAAATTGGCCATCTTCTGTTGTGGAAAAGAGGGCATCAAGGGCGATCTGGTGCATCGATGGCCATCATTAACGATCATATTTCTGAAAAATTCATTCCCTGTTTTTGGCCCTTTTCCCAAATGACAATTTCATAAGTGTATTAGGGTACCCAAAGACATGGAAATGTCAGGGAACTTGAAAATTTCTGGAAAAGACAGGAATCTTAAATGTTTCTGGAAAAGACAGGAAACTTGAATGTTTCTGGAAAAGACAGGGAACTTGAAAGTTTCTGGAAAAGTCATGGATCTTGAAAGTTTCTGGAAAAGTCAGGGAACTTGAAAGTTTCTGGAAAAGTCAGGGAACTTGAAAGTTTCTGGAAAAGTCAGGGAACTTGAAAGTTTGTGGAAAAGTCAGGGAACTTGAAAGTTTCTGGAAAAGTCAGGGCACTTGAAAGTTTCTGGAAAAGACATTGGCATATGTCAATCTTGTCGTTGGTGAAACTATATTGGTCAATAGTGTAAGTTAAAAGATCTTCACATTTTGATACAACACTGCGATTGCTGGCGTTATGGGTCAAGTTTTGAACTATTGTTCAACCTTTGTGGGTACGGCTGTAACCCACGTCCAACATGACGGCTACATCTTGCTATAAACTTGTTTCAATTAACTTTATCCATTTGCTAGTACATGCACATGTAGTTTGGTCACGTTTGCCACTCATCTCGTTTTCAGATCAGTTTCGTGCCTGACAACAGTCTGCTGAATTACTAAATGTCTGGACAAATAAGTGCTGCTGGTGAAATACAGTATTTAAATGCGGCCTTCCTTTGTTTGTATTAGTGTCACTATGCGTGCCCAATAAAAATGCTAATATTTATCAGGGGTTCCACAATGATGCCACTCATGCCAATGTTTGCCTCGCGATAAGCAGATGCTGGTGGCCAAGACCCTTTGTTATTGCTCTCTGGGAAGTGGAATTTCCCATCTCAGGTTGAGGGCAATGAGGATGTCACGGTGAATTTTAAAGACTTGAAATACAGAAATGAAAACGTGTTAACACGAGTGCCCATTCTTGAGGAGATGAGTACGTTATTTCCCACACTCGGTTGTGACACTTTCTCGATGCGCCTTTGAATTCAATGCAAAATGTGTGTAAATGCAGGCAAAATTTAACACACATTTCAGATATTGTTTTGAAATGTATCTGACAAAATGAGGTACATGTGGCATCATAATTATGCATTATTACATTTTAGAATGCAATGCATTGAATCATGAATGCATAAATGCATTTTAGCCCAGAATGTATTAAAACTTATTGGCACTAATACATCTCTAAATGTATGTGCTTGGATTGAAATGGTAGAATATACAATCAGACAGTTATACATGTACATAAATTTTGAGAGATCTTGAATGTATCTGTGAGTTTTGTGGTAAACAATCAATATTGTTTTAACATTCATGTTCTTGGAATGAAATGGCATGTTAGAATACGGTGTGTTAGCTTGAATATATTACTGAACTTTGTACGATTTTGCAGTAAACATTCAATATTGTTTGAACATTTCAGGGGGTCAGTGGAAAAATGGGACAAGTGACACATTATACATTTTGAGATAGCTGAAATAATTGTGCGCTTCTAAGCAGGCCTTCTTCTAAGAAATGGCTTTCGTCAATATTCCTATCAAACAAGGAGTGAAAATGAATATGCAAATGTTTGTTTTTTTGAAAATTATTATTTGTTTTTAAAACAGTTTTTTTCACTAACACAATTTTCACGCACACACTGTTGCTCAATCATAAAGTGGTACAAGAAGAGTATATAACTATACAATGGAGTAAAACAATTTTTTACATTTCAGTTGTTTATCAGCACTTTCTGAAAGAACTCTTTATCTTCTTCAAAAATTTGTCTAATGAAGACCTCAGTGGCGTCCACTGTTCCCATGTGGTAAAATTAACTTTATTTTAAATAAATTATTAAAATGTGCTAATACTGCACAAAAAAGAGTTGATAGATTGATAAATTCAATTACATATTAGTTTAGGATCATCCAGTCTTCTTGTTGCTACTGCTTTCAGAATCCATAGAATTTAAACAAAACATTGTCTCTGACTTACTGTCTTTCATTACGATGCCTATTTCATAAATGCCTACAAAAAAATGGCAACAAGATGTTGATAAGGATCAAAGTACATTACACTGAAGTAATTCCTCGTGTAATCAAAGAAAACAAGCTGGAATCTCACGTTTTCTCTTCCGTTTGAGCATAATTATGAAAAACGTGCACTTTGACCACTTTTTCTCTTCAGTGATTCAACTTGCTCATTTTCGTTTTTATCACCAGCGATCACTTGGGGCTATTTTTTATAAATTAATACCAATTTCAGGTATTAGTTCCCTCGTGTTAGCTCGGTGTTAAATCTGGCATTCAAATGGCATACAAAGTCGTTTTTTACCATCTCGGTTTTCTAGCCAATTCTCGAAGTTTCTCCACCAATTCTCATGGGCGTCATTTAGTTGAAGCGCCGCAGGCTCGCGCGAGGATACATTGATAAAATGGCGCGATTCTGTACTAATGGCCAATTTTCAGAGTTTGGGTTGACTGGGGATATGGATAAGGATCTGAGTTACTCTTATCGCATCTTAAAAACTGCTTTGAATCTATATAAAGATTTTGATAGCATCATTTGAGTCGATTCATTGACTCGTTGCTGGGTCGTTGTTTTCTTGTCAAACCAGGTGGCTCTGCATGCAGTCTAAAACAGAAAAGTGACTTTTTCATATTTTTTTTTGGAGAGGGTGATACAGAAAATTGCTAACTTACTACTAAAGAAGTACTTAATAACAACATTGCATTTGGAGATTTTGGCATCTCTCATCATTTTTATTGAGAACGTTGTCTAAAGCCGTCAGTTCCGAAACTTCAATACTCATGTTATTATCTTCCTGTTTGGCATACAGTATTTCATTTGTTACGTGTTAAGGTGGGAACACACCAAGAAGACTTGAACTGAAAATTTTTTTCAGAAACTAGCAAACGATTTTCTGAAACAAGAATTAGTTTACGAAAGCTGGTACACTACATGTAAATGATTTCCCAAAACGTGGCGTTTACCGACTTTCCGAATTGGGAGGTTACAATTCTGGTATCTGAATTTCCAACCAACGGAAACCAAGTTTCAGTACGGGCTCCAAGTCCGATTTAACTTTGTATTGACCCATCCCCCCTATCACATGGCACTGATGTGCTGATTGTATGGTATTGAATTGAATTGTTCCCACATTTATAGAAACCTTACTTGAAGCGTTAGTATTTTCAAGGTATACCTGTACATCAGTTCGAAAACGCCTGAGTGTTTCCTTATTCAGGTGTCTGAAAGGTCAAAGTGTGCATCCGTACTGGAAATACAATATTGTTTTAGAAATTGTTTAATGAAGCATTAATGCAGCTGTTGTATACATATGTTGAAATATGTCGTGGATGAGATACTGTTGCAGCCGGCAATTTGCATTAATTACAGTTGATTGTTAAGTTAGTTGTTTTATCGCTTTCATTAACCCATATGCACGCGTTGCCCAACTGGACAACAATGGCGCTGCAGCCGCTTGCTGTGTCCATGTGCCGGGGAGGGAAGTCCTGTCACTGTTACCAAATTATTGTCAGTTTCGTAATACGGTCGACTCGCATTTTTACGAACCTGGTGGGATCTAATAAGTTTCTAAAATAGAAAGTTCTTAAATGGGACGAGAAATGCAGTTTTCACTCACGTTGCATATCTTTGAGATTAGCAATTGAACGTCGTAAAATTTCACAACCAAAAGTATGTTTTATTATCAAACACTATAACACATAACTAGATTACTAGATACATAACACAGAGATATAAACACAATAACTCTTGGAGTTATCTTTGAGATTCCAAATAGCAAAACCCTTTTTTTAAGTAATGACATTGTTAGGAAATAGAAGTTATTTTGAAGCAAGTATTGATAAATGCTGTTCTAGTTGGAACAATTTTACTATCTCAACTCTCTTACGTATACATGTACTTGGAAGGTCAGAAATCAACCCATTTGAGGAAATCCCCGTGGGGACTCCATTCTCTAGGAGTTATACAAATAGTTTTTTTAAAATATTTTTGATCACTGTTTTTTACACGTAGATAACAAACTAGAAATTGGATGAAACTAGAATTTTATCTTTAAATTTCCCCCCGACATCATTCTAAAATAATAAAAGGTTTTTTTGTTTTAAAAAAATATTACAATTTCTTTTATTTTAAACTTAAAACTATCTTTACATAGAGAATGGACCACTGTGACACTCTATAGTAGGCTAATATTTTGTATTTAAGAATGCCTAACTTAAAATTGGAGAAATTTCAGAATATATTTCCTGCAGATTACGTTTCACTGTGGCTAAAATATTAAAATAATAATTGCACGTGTTGCTTCCTTAAATATACGAGGTCGTTGTTTGCGGTTTGTGTAAAGAATTTTGGGATCATTGCATTGTGTCCACAAACATTGCGCACCTGACGCCATTGTTTAATAAAGGCACACTATCACTTTGCTGCATTGTTTATCCTGTAATTTGTCGCACTTGTGTGAATTTGTGGCACGTAGCTCAGTTACCGAATCACTATTTTCAGTAATTTAGCCTCTTCGACCTCACCTCTGGTTGATGACGTAACATTGTACTTTAGATCGATTTCAAGCTCAAGTGGGCTTATGCTTTTAAGGTAGCTATGGAAGTTTTGCAATGTTTTGCATTAATGTCATTAATTGAAATTAACCTTTGTTGGTACACTTCAGAATTAGAGGCGTTTTAGTAACCCTCTAGTGACCATAATGAGAAATTATTGATTTGCGTTAAAATGCACTGTTGCTGATGGTTACCTAACAGGTTTTTTTGCAACCTCACCTTTAGAATTGGACGTCCAGGAAATCCGTTTTCTATATAATATGACATTTCATGTCCATATACATGTATATACAGTTGTACATTTATTTGTGGAGTGATGTGCACCATGACATAAAATCATTTTCCATTTAGAATCATGGCACTTGGTCATATTTTGAGAGGTTGACCACAGGATCAAACTTCTGTCACGAACCACCGAGAAAATGGTTGCTGTGCGGGAAACAATTGTATGTTTTTGTCATGTCCTGCTGTGTTGTGGCAACCTCTTTGTTTCACGATCTGAAAGGTTGGGATCTGGAGGAGATTAATGCATGGGCATTAAAAAGCTTGAAACTGGTGTTCAGTGTCTCCAGAATCGTAAATGTATGGATTTTCGATTCCAATTTTGAATTTCAAATGACACTGACATACTTACAATGTATGTTTGCTTTCCAGTTTCTATTTTTGCACATTTTCATTCGATACAATGCAATGCCACCTTGCATGGTTGAGATTTCTAGCGTTTGGGGTTTGATGCTGAGCTTTTTTTCTATGATTTATATTTCTTGCAGAAAGTATAAGTTCCCTGGTTAAAAGGCAATTCAATGTTTTTAGGCATTTATAAAAGCATAACTGCAATTTTTTTACTGTATTCTAGTGGCCCATTTTCTATGACATGGACATTCTTAAGACACAAAACGAGATATTTTCCATAAATAAGGAAGGAAAATTACTTGATATTGTCATATTAAGCATTTTTAAATTCCCCAAGTGTTAATTTTAAATAAAGTAAATTTGTTTACGTGCTGTACTTAACTATATGTACAGTACTAGCGGTCCCCGGCCACGCGTTGCGGTGGCTGAATTCCTTTCCCGACGAATTCCTGCCCTGATGAAGGCCTGTGACTGCTACTACGGCTGAGCTTTCATGGACTTGTCTGCGCTCCCGCCTCTCTCTACTATCAGACTGAAAACGCG
>JAQGAO010000771.1:0-29633 GCA_034697705.1 Ommatoiulus sabulosus | reverse complement strand
AAACTTACACCATGCAGTATACTGTAGTATAGGGCAATGTTACATACACAATACCTTTTATTTTGAAAAATAAATACCACCAAAATGGTATGTGACTATTTGAACAAAGTATCCATATCATAGTTCAACACAGGATAGATTTCATGAGTTCCTGCTAGAAAATATCAGTGATTATATTTTAAATGCAAATTCATTTTTTAATTTTTTTCATAAATTGCATTACAAATGTAGGCCTAGTCATCGTATCTTCAAAGAATCTTAAGGTGGTCAATATTATAATTCCTCTGATATTGAAACTGATATCTAATCATTTTGATATTTTCGTATTTCTACAAATCTCATGACCAACAATTTTAAATAATACTAAACAAACAAAACATTGTTCCAATATTGCACAATAATGGGATATAGAAGATGTAAATTGGACGGCATAGGCACAGTGCGGTTCGGATGTTAGTGCATTGCTTTGTATACTCTAAAACTAAATTACTTTTCCCTAACTTTATTATGATTTCGGATGTTTTTGGGTGTAGCGAGCTTGGAAACACGAACTGCCATGTGCGATGCATCGCGAGTACACTCACAAAGCTTGGGGATTTATTTCGAGAATCTTTGGAGAATCCATTTCCTCCAAAACCAGTGATCTGGTTACACTGACAAACTTCCTTCCTTCTGATTTGAGCCAATTACGCCAAAAAATCTGTCAGAAGCGTTCATTTTAAAAATCGATGGCTCAAGGAATCTGACAAGACACCATGGTAAGACCATGTCCGGAATGAATGAGCCATATCGAAGGAGAGGATGTGGAATAATCGAGGGAAAACGGTGGCGCTGAACAAGAGTGGGAGGGTTCCGTTACAATCGCTACCTCGGGTGCCCAATTTCCACTGATTTCTGCTAATTGTGCGTTTATTACTTGTTCCCGTAATTGTTTCCCTCGTCATGTTGCGCTTGGATGCTAGACAACCTCATGTCAGGCGTTTGCTGCTCGTTAAAACAGACACAATGAGCCGATACCATTACGGCAGAAGAACAGCACGATGCAATTACTTGCGGATGGATCTGGGAGCGCCGAGAAATTGTGCAAGTCAGAATATAATATGGAGTTGAAGATTAACGAACGAATACAGAGTGCCTAAAGTTACGCAGCGATGACAATGAGTAACCGATGAAAGCCGAGCCAAGATCATGACAACAATGACTGCGTTACGAAAACATATACATCAACGCGTTCTGAAAGGAGGAGGTCACTGCCTGGAAATCTCTTAAATACTATTTGAAACCTGGAAATCCATAACGATCCAAATAAGTGCACGGTGGGCATTGATGGTGGGAACAACACCTCAACAACCCCGAGAGAGAGACTTTCGTCGATGAAGATTTTTCAGCTTCCAAAAACGACATCAAGATCTCTTCGAATCTTTATTGCATGAGAATGGAAATTCGAAGAAAACCTTACTGGAATCCAACCGATCAAATACGACATCAAGTAAATGATTTGAAATATTTTTTTAAAAAAGCATAAAAGAATTACATTCCAGAATTCAAAGAAATAAAGAATGAACGACGTGATACACGTGGACATGGTGGACCATCTTTATTCTCAATAGGGTTTTTATGCAAATTTTAGGCGTGTCCCACGCAAGTATAAAGATTGGTCATGATCGCGTTCGTCTTTGTTCTTCAGGGACAATACACGTGCCTAAATATTCGTTTATCCTGGGAAGTGATGCTCTCGCATTTGGGAAATAGTTACATGTATAAAATCTACAGAAATTCTCCATATCAGATCCACGCAACGTACGCTCTTCATACACTATAAGAACACTACGTGTATTGTAGTGTTCACTGCGATGACAAGATCTGCTCAAATTGAAAATGGCAAGAGAGCGCGTTATAAATAATAGTTGTACCCGACTAGAAGGGATGCCCCGAGTCTCCATAACCAATAAATCCTTCCAACCATCATAAAAGTGCTGAGAAGCAACATAATCTTAACTCTGCCTTAAATACGGTGCATTTAGGGTATCCTAAGACGCGTTAGATGCGCGGATCGCAGATCCAATGTGACAGGCTCTAAACAACTTTCTTTCATTCGGAAGTTCATTTTGGCAACATTGGTTGGGTTGACATGTCGTTTCCAATTATTCGCTTGTCTTACAGCGAGGATGCATGAAAAGTCCGTTGCACGGCTTCCAAAAGTTTCAATTTTCATCTCCTGGTAATAATAAGGGTCGCAAACGATGCGCGAGCGATTATGACATGCAACTTGCAATGACTTTGGACAGCCCAGATCCGCGCCATCAACCATGCATGCGGAATAAACTGGCTTTTCGCAGTGAGCCAACAGTACCGCACATTCTTCACGATTAATTGCAAAAAAAAGGTAAAAATGCTATTCATCTGGGAAAAAATGGCTAATTTTGGACCTATCTCCTAAAACAAAAACATGAGGTTCATTATGCAGCATATCCTTGCCCGAGGCCAAAACGGCAGAAACAAAGAAGCTCGATCTGTTCATATGTTTTGACAAATAGCTGCAAGATCGTTAAAACAAAAACATTGCTCAACAAGATTTTGCATAGCTTATTTTCATTGAGACTCAAGACAATTCAGCAGTAGCCTGCATCAACACGAGTCATGTCATTTGGAAAGCATAAGCATTACTGTCCGAAAATAAACATGTAAGAGTTGCGTGCAGTATAAATAAAAACAGGAATTCAGTTTGGCAATTTGCTATGGAAACACATAAAACACACGCACTTAAGTACATAGATTTGAATTAGCTTTGCTTTAAAATTGAATTCGAAATAATCAATGTAATTGTTAATCAATGTAATTAACAATTCAGAATCAAATACATTGGAGAAGAATATATGCTGCTACATTATCATATACGTGTATGTCTCTGTGACAAAAAAGTAGTACCGTATAATAGCATTTATAATAAATGTAGGCCTGGTCGACAATGTTACAAACATTTACCCATTGAAGAGGACACTTACTGAGTATTTTTTTATTGGAAAGTGATACAGAATTTCGAACAATTCTGATCATTTCTGCTACTGTTGTTATAGTTCAATAGCTGCTTCATCTTTAACTCCTCTCTCCAGACATTTTTTAAAAAATGTGATCCGCAATCAAAATGCAGTTCCCCGATTGCCGACAGCCATACTTGGCATGATTCGCAATGACTACTTGATCTCCATTATGAACAGACTTAATAGCAGCCCGTGCACTACGAAATTGACAATGAATTTTTCTCGCATCCGTCGCAAAATGCTGCGCCAGCTGATGCCATGGCGCTGCCTTGCCAATGGCTGTTGTCATCTTCCTATTATCCGCATATGTAGGCCGGTCTTAATTAGCTGACAATTGCATGCATTTCCATACATCGGAGAGATGCACCCCCTTCGTTAGCAATCAAGCCCAGCTGTTGTGCCATATTACCGGCATTAGGCACCCAATACATGATCATTCATGACTTTTCTAAAAGAGAGCCAGAGCTTGTTTAATACGAAATACAAACTCGTGGCACGTAAGGTCTATAAGCAAACTGCCGAGCAAGGGCTTCGGTCGCATTGTGTGCCCCATAGCGCAACAAAACGCATTCGCCAGAAACAGATGGTGTTTAGTGCTTTTCCAAATCAACACTAAATAATTTGTTGTCTTAATAATATATGGAGACGCGACCTCTCGGAAACGCTGAAATTACATATGAGAAGCGTAGAACGAAGCTCTCCGATGATCTAATGGCTGCCACGAGTCGTGTTGGACAAATGGCGGTTTACCAGCCCGTTAAAATCACAATTATTGCAGAGTGCGTGTTCGTGTGCTCGCGGATCAAGCTAATGGAATCGAATTAAATTTGCAGCTAAATGCTGGAATTAATTGACGTCCGTGTCAACCGAGTTTTGCGGAGCGACGACATATGGCCATGTGCAGAAGTGCTGCATGATATGAACATTGGACGAGTTACGAAGATTGGTTTTAGATTTGTCCATGTTCGGTCAGATTTAATCCCAGATTAATTTTATTAGCGCCATGGGATAGCTGTTTAAAAAAGAAGCTTAATGGAAATTATTCCATTAGTTTTATAACTTATATTTTCAAGTTATTACAGCTTTCGTCCCGTTTTCTTGCGTGCGATCCAAATTGCACGAACCGTTAATTCTTGTTTGTCAAATAAATAATTTCCTAAATATCCATGGTCAGGGCAGCTGGGTCAGGGTTTGCGAAAATGTCCTTTTCCTAAGGACGGAATTTCAAATTACCATCCCCTGAAGTAAACATTTCATTTATTCATTGCAGCCATTCATTCTACAGTACATCGATATATTTTCGGCAATAGATGCTTGCAAAAATATTGCATTATATTTGAATCGAAGCCTGTACCATCCACAGAAATAAACATATTTGGTATGCCCGAATGTGTAGTTATTAATTTTGGTGATGGATTAGCTGGCACCTGTTAACCTTAACGATGAAATATTGCGCAGTTAGTACATTTCGTTAATGACTTTTGTCAGATTTTGGCAACCAACAGGCAATTTCCCGACCCTCGCCCATAGGAGTATTCTGTATCTTTCGCAGAAATCCTGAAAACAATATAATCTGGAGATGGGATTTTTGAAAAGAAAAAAATCGGTACAAAATGTGACCTGGTTCACAATCCATCTGGCAAAAGCACTGTTTGGAAGATGGGTTATCTCAGAAATTGCAACAATTTACGGTGATTCCCAGAAGGCCTCATGCGCAATTTTTTTTTTTTTTTCGTTTTGGAGAAAAACAAAATCTGGTCAGCAGAAATAATGGGAGCTGGGCAGATAACATCAGCCATATACACACACGTACAATATGAGAAAAAAAAACTTGTACATGTAAAAGCATTCACCTTAATGGCATGCAATACGTGATAAGCAAATGTATATACGTGGCAGTGGTCGCTGCAGAATTTTAAGAAAACTGTAAATTCCGAACTACTGAGTTGTTCCAGGATGTGGTCATTTTATTATAGTAATAAAAAAAATTACGAACTATTGTGAAATTCACTGAAAAAATGAATTTTGAGCCAATTTTTGCATAACTTTTTAAAATAATATTGCTACTAATTTTCAAAATTGTATAGGAGACCCAAAGCACCGCAAAATACTCCTTGCGTTTGACAGCTAGGCATTCTTAAATAACCCATTCCCTGCCATTTTTAGGATTCCCACTATGTCTATGTCATATTTTTGATACACCAGGTCAAAACTGGTAATCCGATTCCATCTGTTTGAAGGAGAATATCCCTATCTTAAACATGCTTTCCCGTGTTTTGAAAAACAACTGCAAATTCACGGTTTAAGAAACTAAAACATCTGAGCATATGTTCTGCAAATGTTAACTTTCATACAGTATTAATTACACATCAGCAGCATGTGACAATCAGCATTGAAATTGTTAAATAATTTGTTCTAGCATAAGAGCATTTCGTGTTTTCACATGTTCCTCAAGAATCCAGCTTGAGGATAGTTCGTCACAAGAGTTGCCATGATGCAACATGTCAAGTGCCGTTATCTTTAGCACGATTTCTATTGTAATTTTAAAAGATAAAACCATTATACAGCTTCCAGCAATCCAGATTTTTTTTAAAGAAAGACAACACGTTCTGGACTTTGCTAAACTTCAGAGCTCGTCGGCTATCATTCAAGAAGCGCATAACATTAACACATAAAAGTCCGCGTTTTAAACTGTCAGAAACATCTACATTGTCATTTTGAAGATTATGCACATCTAACCTCGGTTGGCAAAAACATAAATGAAATGTGACTTCTGATAGCAGCAAATCCATCAAAGCCAAACACCCAAGGCCTTCATGTCTTCAACGATTAAAACTCTGACATGTACCGCGCGCTACATCAGGTTTGGAGGACGAAGAGCCACCTAGTAGCAGGATCGTGACTGAGGTCCATTTCAATTGCCAAGGCAGTTCTATCAAGACGCAATGCTATTCGGGACCACCCAGAGACACGCAGGACTGCGGGTTGCTGACCACATCGCCATGGCCATGGGTACATGTAACCCATGCCAAGCATGAAAAATCATACATCACCCGAAGGGAAGACAATTGGTTTCGCCAGAACTCGGAAACCCTTTAATAAATCCAGGTGCTCGGATATTTTCCAGAAACGCATTTCATGGAGGAACCCTCATTGCGAATTCAAAAGCTTATAGCTCGGTAACCGCTTTTTTCTTCTTAATAAATAAATTGCAGGACCAAATTAATCCATCTGAAAGTCATGCGCGAAGGGGGAATCGAGAATTTATAACCATTTAATCCCAAGGTGATCACGAGATTGGACCACACCTCTTCTCTGAATAACCGTAACGAAATGAACGGCTAATTTTGCCATGGTTCTCTTCTGTAGAGCTAATAACGCAATCCAATCACACACTACGTTACCACCTGTGGCACGACCATATGGCTGCTTGAGCTGCTACAGGGTCACTTGGCGGTAACTGAAGATAACTATCTTAATTATAAATTAATCTATTCAGCTCAATATCGACAAGAGACAGATTTGAATCACCGAAGCAGTGCTGAAATCAAACATGGCGTTTGACTCATGGATATTAAACTCTAAACATTGGATATTCCATTCATGACACTATATCAAACATTAGTACGAACAAGTACTTTAACCTATAATGTCATAATGTAACACCCTTACGGAGGAATCTGCTTGGTCAAAAAGCTTGCTAAAACATATGCTTAATGTGTTTTAAACGCCACATGTCAAAAGCATGTCATTGACATGTACGGCATAGGGTTATGTTGAACCTGTTGATGAACAAACCAGCCCAACTGGGATGTCGGTTTTCAAGTTTGATAAGGACATGCACCGATCCCAAAATACAAATGTTGCACTATTTGTAATTCTCTTTCTGATCAGGTACTGTGTGTTTATTGTCAACAATGATCCAGCAAACCATGCTAACATCCAGCTAACATCGCATATTTGACCATATCCATGCAGTAACCCCGATAAGCATCCCCAATTCGGTCTTATACTGTAAGTTAGTCCAAGGAGAATTATGATGGACAGTTGGCGCCACTGTATACTAGTTAAGAATAATGCAGATCCTCAGACTCGCACCTTATGATACAGTATTTGGCCAAATCAAATTCGATAGTTAAGCATGGACTAATGCGGTCCAAGCATGTCCAATCTGGTCTTAAGATGGTCCATACATCACACAGTGATGCCACTGTAGTTATCAATAACGCCGAGCTGCAGTAGATCTTTCCATTTTCGACCGCATTTGCTTCGGCGCCTCCCTCCAGCGCCATCTGCCGTCAGATGGCATTGAAAATGTGCTTCTTGGCCATATGCACGTAAACGGGGCAATTGAAGTGCTCTGGCGATATGGGGTATGCGATTTCGTATCATCATCATAAAATAGTGCAAGGTCTAAGCGCCAGCTTACTGCGAGTCATGGAAGGTGAAATATATTTCCCTGTATGTAGATGACATCCGTTTTACAGCCAATCCAGGAAGTGTTGCCACTCGATGGAAATAATGTAACTGCCTGCTTTTCGTCACTCCTCGCACCCTGCCCTACATCTTGAGCGTGCAGGCGTCTAGCCTCCATATTTCTTAACAAAGAATCACAGATCGGAATCCGGGCAATCAAAAACGCTGCGACATTCGCGCGCGTGAGTGTCATCGGCGTGCCAAATCTGCAGGCGCTAATATCCATAGAGGGAAGCCACCCCGCGGGAAGAAAAAAAATTCATATACATAAATTTCTGACCAGACAGCAGGGTTCCAGCACTTCAATTGCCTGAAATTCGCGAGCAGATGAGTATAAATCATGGACGCGAGGGTTTCCGTCAGCAGCGCGCCAAAACATGGCTGACTAATGGCGCTCATGCCTTGCAGTCAGGGATTCTTCGTCAAAAAAGTCAGGAACGAGTCAAGGCTTTCGTCACAGTTCTTGAAATTCTTTCCAGGGTCAATGCTTAGAAGTTAAGAACATCGAGCTTAAACTGCTTCGTGACATCAGTCATTACAGACTTCTACAGCAGACATTTTGGAAAATGCGGAATGGGCGATTGAGAAGGAATGATTCAATTCAATTCTTTACCCTGCAGTCAGTACATAGTACCATTTGGCAGGGGGGATCATTATACAAATGGACCCCAACATCACATTTTAGGTATATTTCCCGTATTTGGGAATTTAACGAGTCATGTTTTTTTACATGTACTGAGAATACACCAATTTGAACTAACTATACTTATCAACGTACAACATTACTTTTTTGACTTTTTATAACATGCAGTCCCTTTTTACCAAAAATCAACAAAGAGTTTAGATCTTTTGGCGTTTGGCCCATAACTTTATTGGAGAATGGTTGCGAGCTTATTACAATAAATTTAAAACAGTAATAGATATTGATATTTTTTTGTCTGGGAAGAAATGTATATTTTCAAAACATGCAAAGCTAGTTCAAAGACATTGTACGTGTCTTTCTCTTTAACTAAAGCCGCTGAACTAAAGGGCGTTGGGTGGTCAGATCCTCGGAAAATATTCAAATCTGAAATTTTCGATCATTAATTACTATAAGACGCCGACTCAGACAAATTTTACTGGCAAAAACTCTTCATTTCAGCGATTATTGTAATTAACCAGTCACAAGCAGTTGCATTCAATTTGAGAAGGATGCGATCAAAATGGTGTACGAGATAGTTTATGAATGATAGTAGGCGTCGAGAGGTTGGAGGTCAGTGTGGGAATAAACATGGCACTGTTCAGTTGATAATTTTAGGTCAATGAATACGTATTTAATTTCCATCTTATTTATGCCCTGTTTATAAGTTTGGCTTTTTTTAATTTCATTTTTCTTCTCAGCTTGACAATTGAGTGACAATCAACCCCAAGTCCTTAGGCATAATAAGAAAAACTTAATGAACCCTTGAACTCGCCTACGCATGATGCCCTTAAAATTAGTAAACTGAAATGCTCAGTCCAACAAATACAGGATGTCCGTAAAGGACTCTAAAGTATATGTTTGTAAATTTCTTAAATCCACCCTGTATACTTCCACACAGGGCTTGCATCAGTAGTGAGCATTGTTGGCGCATAGAAGTACGTCTTTAAATAACAAAAAAACGCCATATTTAGATGAAAACCGACCAGAAATGTGTTTGCAAAATAATGACAAGGCACAAAAGAAAGATTTCTGAAGAAACGCCATATACGTTACACCAGTAACTCCGTGGTAAATGCTCAAATTCAATTCTGCTGCCAAATTCAATCAACCATCAGCTGTCAACACATTTGGCCAAACTTTTTTGGAACAAAAAAAAAAAGCTTATTTTCTTTTTGTATTCTGAACGCACGCTTGTACAGTCCTATATTTATATACAGTACAAACACACATACTGTACAGTGCATTTTTTCCCCTATCCTTTGAACTTCCAAATTTAAGCGAGACTTTTCTCTCTCCCTAAAACTGGATCATTTTTCAGTTCGCTCTGGCTGGAAACATGAAATTCGGGCGCATTCCTCGAGCTGCTATATCCGGGAAACCGATGCGAAATATCCCATTCAAACCCCCTTTCTACCAGCATTTTTTCACCACCTCTTTTCGGTTTTTTAGCCATGCGATCATTCCTTCCAAGAACAGAATTTACTGGTGCTGTCACGTACAGATACATACAATGAACTCAAAAATGGTACAGTACAAGACCATACACGCGTTGTCGTTTGGAAGACTAGATTCGAAATTTCACGAGGACAATGACTGTACTGTCAACTGACTGTCAGCAAAGAAAGGAAACAGCAGAATGCTAAAACTATTGTCTACCAACGTGATCTCAACTTCGCGTTAAACTTGAGAATGTCGTACGCATAAACTCAAGTTACAGTACAATAGAACTTTATACTGATAATTACAAAGAAAGATATTCGACGCTCATTTTGATCATGAAATACAACTACCAAAACTGCCCAGAAATTCTTACAATCATTTCAGCCAAACAGATTGTCACTACCCTCTTCTAAACTGGGTCTAAATTTACACGAAGACAGGGATGTGTTGTCCGATTTAAGAAGTGGACCTGTATACGTCCTCATGAATAATTTGTGTATAATAATAATCTAGAATTTTCTTTCAATCCTCCATAAAAAGTCAATGCAAATTAAGCTGTTCCGCGCTGACTATAGGGAATTCTATGCAAACAATGTCAACTATACCGAGCCGAACTGAATAAATGATGAGTTCAAAGTAGTGATAGTTTTGCTTGAAAAGTGGATGATCATTTCCGTACACATCCCGTCCAGGTCCTGGGTCTAATACTGCCAGTCTCACAAAATGATTTTAACTTCCAGGTTTCAACGCAACCCAAATGTCGACTTTGGGGAAGTTTCCCACAACTACACAATGTGACAATTCCGGGAGAAGATAGATGCTGAGCAGCGATGAAAAATGACTCGCGGAAGCCATTTTGGTGGTCACATTCACCGTCAACAGCACTCCCAAGGCGAGGGACGCGTCTTTTCTCAGTGCCCTCACTTGGGTCTGTCGACATTGCGAGCCTGCCAAATTCACTTATCAGAACTCTTGCTCCCCGTGCAAAGTGGGTTTCCCGAAACGGGGAGTTCAGGGCTGCTGCGAATGCGGGAGGGGGAAAAAAATCCAAGAAGACTTCCTCTTGCACATGTTCAAGTTGATGTTATTTTTGCCAACGACCAATTTTCGGAAGTCGAAAAAAAATCGCTCTCTCCAGCTAACTTTAGTGAACCCCCAAATACTCTTTTTGAGTTGCGGGCCAAGTCTGGTGATACTGCTGCCAACCGGGACATAACTTCGAGTCCAACAAGCCTCGTCTTACGAGAAACGCACATACATGTACGAAAATCAAGAAAATCTTATTTACAAATAAATACGTATAATTGGACGAAATAAATTGAGCTCGTTTCGCAAACGGCAAACGATTACCCGCAGCTGCAAATAGCTGCTCCGAAAATGCAGAAATGGCGCTAAGGGTCGATATTGCAGTACATGCGAAGGCAAATGGTAGGGGGATGTGTATTTGGGTTCTAGGAGTAGTATTTTCAGCACACTGTACATATCGATATAATTGATTTTGGCCCGAAGATGCAAGTATGGCAGAATTCCAGAAAAGGAAATTGTAGGTAATAAAAAACGAAAAACAGTCTAGGTATTTAACCCCTTCGAAACCGTACATCAAAACCGCCAACGCAAAGTTGGAGCAATTGCAAGCATCATCAACTGTAGTGACGTCACGGTACAACGTCATTAATCTTGTACAGTGTAGTCTTTTCTTACAGCACGTGGGCAATGATGTCACGCTTCAAAGCTAACGATGTTACTTTCCCCAGTGCCAAGATGAGGTCCTCAACAGATGAAAAAAAAAACATTGCTGTACATGTTTGCAGGATGAGACATAAAGCCGATAAAGGTCGATTTATTTTCAAACAAGTTAATTGAAATTACACTAAAGTAATGTTGTGCACGAGAATGTTCGTTTTAAGCAAACAACAGTCATGAAAAAGCTCGAAATTTACATTGTTTTAAAGGAGGAAGTTTGAAGTCACAACAATTGACAAAGTAGTACTCGCTTGCATACCACATTTACAAATTTACCCTACGAGATATTTCATTCGGGTATAAGCACTACAGTTACCAACTCTGGAAACAGACGACAGGTTACGTCTTGTGGCTGTCACCATGACAGCCACAGACCCATCCCGTAAATTCTCACGAAAAGGAACCCCACTTGATTTCTGACACGCATCCACCACACACGTCTTGCAAGGCTCACACACACCTACCAAAGGCATTGTGAGACCATGGCCATGGCACAGTCCATGCACAATGTCCCGAGCATTGGAGCAAGAAGTGCTGCGAAGCAAGTCTTCGCCGACCAAGTCAGATCCAGGTTTACTTAAGTGGGCCAAAATGAACTGTGATGCGGCCCATTGTGTCCGCTGCAAAGTAGCCATCATCGGCAGCCTCTCGGAGGGGATTACCCTCGCCCGTGCTACAAAAGCGACCAATTGATCGGCGTTGCGGGTTGTCAACCGTTTGCTCATTCACAGGGGGTTCCCTCAGGTGGAGCTGGGGTCCGGTCGCAGGCAGATGGGCCCGGCATGGTATGAGCAAGCCACCGCAAAAGGCTCGCTCGCCTGAATGGCTCCCCCTAGTGGCTGCCCTCCGCGCGACAGGAAACAGTCACGCAAGAGCGCGCCACAATAGGTGAGAGGGGTGAGGACCCACCGAGGAGGGAGCGGGGGCCAAAAAGCAGGCCCGGGTAATAGAGTATTCAAATGCGAGCCATTGTGTTTCGGCGACTTCGGCCATTGTGGGTCCCGTAGGCTGCGCCGCGGGGGGTGGGGACAGAATTATGCAAAGCAATATTGCGTCCATGGTGCGCTCGAACAATATGCCACGGCGGACATCCAATTGCCAGAAATGGCCGAGTTTATTTGGGCGAAGAATGGGAAAAAAACAACGAAAAATGGCCGCTATGGCTGCTCAGCCATCCGGGAGGAGAATGCAACAGACTGAACCATGATTGAATTGAGAATGGCCAGCCAAATGGCCTTTTACAAGATGAAACTTATTCTGCCAACGGTTATCTAGTCTCCGCACCGCACAATATGATATAATGGCGCTGGACTGCAATCTGCTCGGACTCGAGTTGACTAAGACGGGCGTATCGATGCGTGAACCAGACGTCCTGTTGGCCATCCCAACTGCCCTTTGGAAATTGTAAAATCCGCGGCTAATTTTAGGAAAGTTGGGTTTTAAGTAAACTACAGAATACGAATCAATCATAGTGGAAAGGACAGTGGACAGCTTTTGAAACTCGCTTAGTGGGCAGTCTGTGTGCAGATGAGAGGGAACTAACTACTTTATATGTCAAATCCTCGATATAATAATAAACGTGTACATGTATAATACTTATTTTACATATAAGACCGAAAATTTGTTTTTAGCACTGTCTTGCTGACCATTTGAAAGCTTTGTCAATAAATGATTATTCTAAAATCAAAATTGGTAACTGAATTGTTGAAAGTATGATTGTATGACCCTGTGCCATATACTGAGATGATATTGTGATTGATTCCATTTGCGATGTTTTTGTCAAAAAAATCAATAGACTGTATCTTGCACAGACCTGCCATTGAGAAAAATAGCAAACTCAACTCTTTCAGTACAGGTTCTGTAGATGGGGGTAAAGGCCATCACGCGGTATTTTGGCAACGGTTTTCGTGAAATTTACACGAAAGCAGTTGACGGCAATTCACAATTTTTTTCTTCACTGTCGGACAATACGCTGTTCTTGCGTCAATTGGGCTTAAGAATCAATGCAAAGGAGCGCATGATGCATGAATAAGCCAATAACTCCCATCTCATTACATCCAAAGGCGCTTCAGTGAGTTGAACAGGGTGTAAACCGCACCGATAACTCGAGATTAGTTAAATAGGATTAAATCAAATAGAAAGGTGGGATATAGTTGGCGCATTCAATGATTTGACGTAAATTATAGGGCTTTCCTAAGTAGGGAATTCATCCCCTAACCGCAGGGAGGACGTGGAACCTAGTGTGCCTACACTAGCGACAAATTTGTCGAAATAAAGGTCCTATGATATATATGCATTTATAAACAGAAAATCAACGTCGCGGGTCTGCGATTAAATGCCAATTCCTGCGACAGGTGGACATTGTTTCAAAATTCCCATGATACTACAACATTCTGAATTTCCGATAACAAAATAATAAAAATGATAAGCGCAATTACTAATACGTGCATGCCTTGAAAAGTTTACAAAAGCGAAATTTATACAAGATCAAATTGGACGACCAGCAATGTCCCATATCGATTTCATACAAATGTACATGTATATGGCATGAAATGTTGTGATCTCAGATTATACAAAATGTGGAATGTTTTTCATATAAAGACGATATTTAATTTTCGTTAAAATTATTGTTGTACATGTATGTCATAGTTTGAAAGCGCAATGAACTGTAACGTATATAATCATTGTTATGGAAATTTGAATCGGTTAGTACCATTAATTTGATCATTTTAATGGTCTTTTGTTTAATTCGAGGTATACGTTTGCTTTCGTGTATAATTAGATCATTGTACGAAATTTCGCTATTTCCCTAATAGGTTTCGAGTTGTATCTCTTCTTAATTATTACAAAATCCATTCATGGGTGCCCAATTTGCAAACCAGACGATGAGTCAAATTCACCTCGCCAGTTTTTTTATGTAAATATTTATCCTTTTATACACTAAATCCAATTTCTTCATAAGCAACTTCAGAAATAATGCTAATAACATAGTAATATTCATTCCAGGACAATCCCCGATTATCTAGTAATGATAATTACCATACTCATGACAAAGAAATCCGTTTGCAAATTTGGGACTCATAAATTAAATTGTTACCCATTTACCAGAAACCAATTAGAAAAACAAATTCAAAATGGTTGTCCTACCTGCTTCACTGTTGTTGTCGGCACTCTGGGAACTTGGTTGTTGTGAAAGAGGACCAGGAGTTCCCCCTGAAGCAGGGGACCTTGCATCGTCCTGGCCTTGGCTGTAGGATAAGGAGGAGGATGGTGGTCGCTGAAAAAGACAAGGGGACTATTTCTCACTCCAGATGACCATTCACCGCAAATTAATCAAGACGCGAACATAAGTAATTAATGTACAATAAAAACACAAGCACTCCATGAACGCAATCTGGATACACGATAAACGACTGGAGCAAAGCCCCAAATGGTAGCACCAACTTACAATAATTGAAAACAGAGCTTGTCAAATCCCAAAGATTTTGGGAAAAAATTAACTAAGAAATTGCTTTTCAATTAGCATCGATCTTGCTCCGAAAGTGCATTTGACTAATGAAATTTTCAAGTACTCAACAACACAAATAGCACGCACGCAGAACGAGCTTAATTGCCTGTGCTTAATGCTCAATTGCACTAATTACACAATTTCAGTCGCGATTCGAGAAACCCTTAAAAAGATTCATTGAAAATTAAACTCATTCTAGGAAAAGGCAATGGCAAAAGAAAGCATTTCCATTCTGCGAAGATTTGGATTCGCTTAGTCGTAACTTGGAGCTAGTTCAGCATCTGAGCAGAAATAAAAGTCATCGAGTCTGAAAACTGTCAGCATGACTCGACATTATTGAAGCTATAAATGAAATCAATATTTGATGCAGTTTAATTCGTGCATGTTTACCCCTGCTTATAAGTAATCTATATCCATGAAAAATGTCCAAAAATCGAGATATTCTGTATACATGTACTCACGTAGAAGTTTAAAAATGGAAAATTTCAAATTGGTTCTTCGAACATATCACCAAACAACACACCCATAAAGTTTGTGAAAGGTTTGATATTCTTGGATTTTTGTCCTCGCGTTTCAAAGGTGTACTGATAAAGCAAATACAGTAATTCATCATTCCTATACCGCCATTTTCCAACAAAACGCGTAGATCTTTAGCCAGCATTACTAATATATATTAATGACGAAGGTGGCGTATTAAATTGCGAGTCTTTCGCAGTATCTGTCAGTGACAAGAATGGCTGCCCACTTATCAGCCATCACCTATAGAAGAGAAGTGTACAGTAGGGAGCCCATAATACAGAGCCATTGAAAGGGATGCCACCCATCACACACAAGGATTACCGGCCACCAGGTGAGATTAAGCGCCTTAAGCCAGGGGATTTCCCCTCGGATGGAAACCTGGAGTACACTTTCTAAAGCCACAATAAGAATCCCGCACAAAGTAGATACGAAAAAATGGAGCCTCCCCCGTCTCCAATAGCGCCGTTTTCAGTGGAGCGGAAAAAAAAAATAAAACCTGATAAATTGACTGCAATCAATGATTTAGTACATAAATTAACCACGTTGAGTAGGCACATGGACCGGCCGGATAAGCCCACGCTTGGAACATTAGGTTTTCTAATGCATCGAAACTACATGATCGCTCTATTAATCAGTCATAAAAAGCTAAAGAGCTATCCATTTACTCAAACCGCATATAAGTAAGTACTTAGGCCAGGTGAAGCAATAATAATAATCCAAAAGAAATCAACTTTGGTTTATTGTTGATTTACGATGAATATGGGCATGCATGCATGCATTATAAACAGCAATTTGACCAACGTCATCGACACACCTTGCAAAAGAAACGGAAATATAGCTCCGAGTTAAGCTTGTACATGTATGCAAAATCGTTCATATATTTAATGCAACTCATCGTGCAAATGCATCTGCAAATTCACGTCTAAAACAACGTTTCACCGTTGTGCAGTGATTAAGATGGGAGACAATTGGTCGTATTAATATCTTACTCAGCCATTGAAATGTCATTTATGGACGTCCCCATCCCACCGCAGCTCGAATTAAATTTTAAATAACAATGAACCAGCGCCGGCATTCAACTTGTCAACAAATGAAATCCAGCGAGTGCAAACTCCGAGCAGTAAGTAAATTACAATTATTCTTGGAGCAAAAAAAACACCCAAGCGCCCCATGTGGCAGACTACAGCCATCAGTTCTAGCACCAAGGGGTGCTACAATTTTGGCATCCTGAAATTAATGCCTAAACGCAAGAAAAAACGCCGCTGAGATGTCATCGGGTCTGCGTTATTATGACATTTATAAAGTATATACTTGTCATTAATTGCATGCAACAACTGTAAGTGGATCCATTCGGTTATGGAAAAAAATGCCTTGCATTATGCATTGTGGCGTACAGGGAATCCCTACCGTTGTAATGAAGACAAAAAATACAGTCATCACATTGCCGAGATTCATTCATATATTCATTCAGGAAACGGGCAATTAAATAACGTGTGGCGAAATATGCATACAGCATACCGCAATTGTTTTTTTAGAACAAGAATAAGAATTAAACGCTATCAACAACGTTCCAATTAAATTCCAACAGAGTAATTTTAACCACATCCTTACCAGTTCATATTTCAAAGCTTTGCAATATGAGGCTGAGGTGTTTTACATTGAAATTTAACGTGTAACTGATATTGTAGCTAAAGACAGATGCATCGCAGATTGCACTTTGGCCGTCATGAAGTCACATGTTCAAAATCAACACGCTAATTGGTTTAAAAAATGCATTTACGGTTAACGCCATTTTCAGTGCCTTCCTTTTGCACACGCAGCTTCGCGACTGCTAAAGCGACTGCTATATATGCGGCGATTTTGTCCGAGTACCCCCTATATGCAACACCGGGTTCCAAGCATGTACCGGTATATAGAAAATGCTGGGTCCTTAAAACCTTAAGGGCCGGTTGCACCAACTTAGTTTGAAATCTGAGGTTTACTAACCTTGGGTTAAAATTTGACTCCAGGTTAATCTTCATGTTAGATCATTTAACTCTTGATGAAATATCCCCAGAGTTATGGAGCCCATGTTTAACCTGCTAAACCAAAATGGAGGACAGAAACGGAACTAACTTTCATCAATGCTGCCAAAATGCGCATGCTGGCTTTCCCTGTCTGTGTGACCAGGTGGTGCAGCATGCACAATTCCCTAGCTTCATCAGATTCATCTGTAGTGTCCGCCATGTTGCTTATCCCAAAAACCCGAGGTTAACCCTTCCTACTGGCTGGGTTAACCATTCTCTTCATTTTTTCCCTAACACGTGCATATGCAATACAATGGTGGATTAACCTCGAGTTACACAGTAGGTTAACCCTAGGTTATTCTTAACCTCTGTTGGTGCAAACGGCCCTAAAAGTCGAAAATAGCTGAAAGATTTAGCGAGATGCGCGCTTGAGCAGTGGATAATTCCAGAATTGACTGCCACGAAGTACAATATAACATACCTGTACTTCGTTATAAAACTGCACAAATAGTACAACATTCCCTTTGACGTTCCTTTAAGCTTCACCATTCAAATTTGATCTAGAAGTCAACACAGAATGCCTTTCGCCATGCTCAGCACGCTCACTCCTTCCATTTGGCAGCGCTCGAACCCGCGACGCCGCCATGTTTTCCCGCCATCAACAGCGCCGTCCACGGGGTCATCGCTTCGCACATAACGCCAAAGTTATTGCGCATTTTTCCCACTTCAAAACTGCATCCCCCTCGTTGAAATCCCCAAATGCACGCACGAAAAATGCGGCGTAATTAAAAACGGCATGCATCCCAAGAAGCCATCGCATTTCCCTGAGCCCAGAGTTCCAGAGTTGCCTGCGCTTTCATTATTCAAACGAGCGCTAATTCCCTTCGGAAGAAACGCTCTAATGAGGGAGTTAATGTATAAATAACCGTCGCTCGCCACCCCCATCCCCCCCACCCGTCCTCCGACTAATTGCCAATTCGGAAAATTGTTGGATCTCCTCCGTTTTATTTTCACACTGTACTCCGGGGCCGTTAAAATTCCGCCCATTAGAAGGCGGCGAGTGCGACAATGGCACATTTAGCGATTGTTAAGCAATGGACATAAAACGAAATTCATGTCTTCGGGAGTTCATTTTGCGAAAGGAGTCGAGCGTCTACTCCATCGCTAATATCTTTCGCCGATATTTTTATCCTCGCACATCCAAAAAGAGCGTCTCGTAATTGCGCCATTTTGTCGACGCCTTTTGGTAACTAAAGCTAACAAAGCGAGTTTTAAGTGATAATTAAAACTCGTGTTAAGTGCGAATTAAACCAATTGCTTATCGCTGCGCACGCCGCAACACGGCCATTAAAAAGACGAGAGCTGCTGGAGAACGGAAGAGTAAGAGAGGATGAGGCTCTCGCCAATAAAACTGCGGGACGAGAGCGCCAGAATCTGCGCAAAACTGCATCTTGTTGTGTTTGGTTTTTTTTTTCAATCATGTTGCAACGCGATTCCGTTTCAACGTGGTGCGCCATATTTCGGCGGAAAACGCGGCTGAAACGTTTCAAAAAGCAAAGCCGTGCCATTGTTATCGCCGATGTCGTGCCCGGCTAAGGGGCAAGATGTAAAATGTCGAAAAATACGAGCGAATTAAAAGAAGAGATGGGTTGATAAAATTATCGAGCTTGATGTATGGGAAACCTCTCAGTGACACATGCCTTTTCAAGTTTTGACCACCAGGAGTTCTGTTTCTGCTTTCATCCATAACCGCGACATTTCTATACGAGCGGTTATACGTTTAATTTATATTTACGGCAACGCGTAAACTGACGAACAATGTGTTTTTGGAACGTGCCCAAATGTGATTTCATATAAACTCGTGGGTTAAATTATATATATAATTTTTTTTTTTAAAAAACATTTCACAACACGTATACAGGCCTGAATACATTGCCCATGAATACACGTGCAACCCATTAAAAAAATACACATTACATGGCTTCCAATTCCATATATAGTGTATTGCATATCCGATGTACAAAATACTTCCGGCATAAATTACCGTCACCGAGAGAAATTAAAACTATAGCCAAATGTACAACAGTTCAAAACAATTTACTTCATCATAATATGTTGTTCGGCAATCGTGAAAATGTTATACATAATGTATATACAGTACATGCACATTGTACATTTTTGTTTGAGTAACGCCAAAAAGAATGAGTTCTCAACCCCATTTTTCATCAATGAATTTACTAAACATTCCTTGACTACGAACTCGTCTGCTACGTTTTATACTGACACGTGACAGTTTAATACTCGCAATGCATGGTCATGCCTCAAACCAACAATACTGTTCTCACTGCAATTTTTGCAGAATTCTAATATAAGATCATGCGCTTTCGTCATGTCATCACGTGCTTCCAGTAAAATCGAACGCCTTCTATCATTATCCTTCGCAAATGATAACACTATTCAACAAACAACTAACCAAAGAGTCAACAAAAAATGATTATTCCGCTAGAAAAGACGCATTTCAATTATATTCCCGCGGTTTTCACTTCTGCCTATAGATGGCGCTTGGTGCATATGACACGGTCGGTCCTAAGCCAAAACGACGCGAAGCTAAACAAGCACGCCACAATCATTTCTGCATTTTTATTCTTGCACACTGCCTCGACCACCGGGCAACGAGGTAGGTATTCCACTCAGCGTCAAGAAATCAGAAAGATTTCCCACTTTCCAAAAAGCGCACACCAAAAACACGTCACACAAAACAAATGCTATTCACCTTCATGGCACGGAGGGCGTCCGGAGCGCCTCCCGACGTCCCCACCAGCGACAGTGTCCCACCTTGCATCGGTGAGGTCAAGATGAACGGCACTCTTTTCCCGGCAATTAATCTCACTTTTTGCATTCGAGGGGGGAAAGAAACGTTTAGTCCAGACAGCGAGCAGGACGGAGCGTGGTGACAGCGTGCTGGCCAGCGACCGAAGCAACAAAAAAATGTCACGATGGGCTCTGGCTGCAGCATCCCCCAAGAATCACGCGATGTGAAAAGGAAGAGGATGCTGCATCCTCCTCCTCCTCCTCTTTCGCTGGGGGATCCCTCTTCAGGCCAGCATTTCTGTCTATTTTCTGTCGGTACAAGCCATAAGCCCCTGCTCGTACGCATCCATTTAATGGCAACGGCAATGGGGCTTTTTTCTTCAATGGCAAACGAGCGATTTGGAGCGCATTGTTGAAGAGAATAATAGGAGGCAGTTGGGTGGCATAACGAGTGTCAGCTGCACATCAGCTGGTGGCAAGTGCAAAGTTAAATGTTTGTTCCGGAAACCATTGTCGTCTGGAAGGAGAAGGGAAGCCGGGGGATGGCAAGTTGCGAATTGGGGGGGAGCAGCCGTGGCAGGAGGGGGTTAACGTCGTGGCGCGGGAGGGCTTTTTATGGGTGGCCCTGCTAAGCGAATGCAGGGGCAAGTGCACGGGGATGTAATTGGTTGGGGCTCTGAAAAGAATCGAGTGTGCGATTTCCAAATCTATCCTTCCCATCTCCCGTGTGCGCCGAATGAGTCGAGAGCGAAAAAGCGATTATATAATGCTTAGGATTAAAACCCGCTTCCCGATGTTTTGCAGAAAATTGGAAAGCTTCATAGCGCTTCGTTAACCTAATTGGATCGGCAATCACTGACAACAATGGAAAGACGCGCGTACCCGGAGAAAAGGACGGAATTTATGGTGCGAGCAGTTCACCATCCTTAGTTTTAATAAGGACCGTTCGGCACGTGATGTCTTGTATTAAGCCCGTGATGCATTGTGTTGGACACGTGATGCCTTGTGTTGAGCATGTGATGTCTTGTGTTGAGGGCATGATGGTTTGAGCCGAGCACGTGATGCCTTATAGATCACTTTCACAAGCAGACGACGCGTGCTGGCTCCCCCTAGATCAGACATGTTGGGATACTTCATAATTTTACTGTGGTCAAAATATGATTGCCTTCGCTATAGATAAATTGTCGGTGCAGACGCGCAGGCGCATTCGTTCCATATATCATTTTGAATTATTCTTTTATTTGATTATTTATTTAGAAATAAACGAGAAAATTCATACAATTTTTGATTTGTAGCGGCAAGACAGCATCAAAATATCTACTTTCGGATGAAAAATCTATTCATGGGTAAGTGATGGTATCTTAATGGGGCATTTTCTTAGTTTTTAGAAGAGCCACGTACGATTCTCAGATTCATGTACCCCACAACACGCCCACAATGTAAATCGAGCCACATTAGCCACGCCCACGAGCTTGTGTCACGTCACGTGCAAGTTATCGATACTGAGGACATGACACCTTGTTGAGCACGTGATGATTTGAGCTGAGTACGTGATGCTTTGACTTGAGGACATAATACCTTGTGTTGAGCATGTGTTGAGTACATGATGCTTCGTGTTGCTATAAAGTACAGTTTACCTTAGCTAGCCTGTATGTGAAATCTGTGTACGAATTTTAGTAGGCATTTGATTTCTGATATAAATTTCAATCTTCAGAATAGCAAGACCACTCTTAGAGACAGGTGAGATAACAATTATAAAGTTGTGAAGTGCCTTGATTTGTTATGCCAGATTTTCAGCGCGTGATGTAATCTGATGATTTTTAGAAACCTTTTTTTTTGTTGCATCGTGGTGATTACACGTACTTAATGTACCTATACGATGCTCTTGAGCAAATAAATATGAAGAGTTGAGAGCCTGACATCAAAAATTAGCATATGATGCTTTTATCTGCTTCTGACGTCAATATTCATCAATAAACTCTCGTTATCAATTATTTGAAAAACAACTTATTTTTAACTACAATTAAGATTAAAAACAATTTCAAACAATTACAGAATGGTTAAATTGAGATTAAGGTGTTGTGGTACTATTTTTTTTGGTGTAACATGTGCAACACGTAATACAAAATCTCCTGTAATTTTTTACAGGGTGTAACACTCGCACATGAAATTTCAATGACAGCTAGCTCGCTATAGGGGCGCCAGTAACTGGATCAGCAGGCCATTAGCAGGCAGGGAGCATACTACAATACAAACCTAACGATATATTTCATGATCTTTGAAATAAAAGAACAGCAACATCGATATTTCAGCTGTGTTTTGGTGTGACACGATTTACGTTGACAATTCAAAGGCAACATTTCAGACATTTCCCCCAACCACACATCTCACAGTTGATTGATTCTCACGGTTCCAAAATGTCTCAGAGGTTGAAGGTCACATCCTGCAACTAGCAGCACAAGATCCGGTTCGTATCCCCTCTTCATTCAACCCATTCACGTAGGCCAAGAGATGCATGTGCATCATTACGGCCAAATTTATACTGTGGATTTCTCGTAGTTTTATGACCATCTTTGTCTACAGTGGTGATGCAGCATGATGCATGGAAGAATGAATTACATCACCGACTGCAACTTGAGACATTTCTTGGAAAACGGCAAAATGATGCCAGCCGCCATGAAATGGATACAGGCTGCAAGTTTATGATTGTTGTTATCTCACCTGTCTCTATAAGAGTGGTCTTGTTGTTCTGAGGATTGAAATTTATATTAGAAATCAAATCAAAGCCTATTTTTACCGCCAACTTTACCATTTCAAAATAAAAAAGGTCGTCTTTGTGATCCAAAACTACAAAAGATATTATGAAATTTATGTTACGAAATCACACGATAAATGTTACGATATTTTTGGCATTTACGGAGCATGGTCTTCCAACAAAGATCTTGGTCAACGTTTGGGTATTTATGTAACCCACGATTAAGTGACTCAGGATTACAATATGTACAATTACGATTTTATTCAGCAATTTAAAAATACCATAAAGGTTTCACGTGTTTAAAACAAATCCAACTGTGAACAAATCTGCTCAAGCCATGCTGTCGAACTGTTCTAACTCATTTACAAAGTGAATAAAATCGAATTATTGATCAATCCATATTTTAAACTCTTGGTCAGTTTCACAAAGAGGGTGCTCAGGATTGCTAATAAGTGGCTGTGTGGGGTCCACCCGAAGGCCTAAGCCTACAACCGAATTACTCATTTTTCGTCCACGTTGGCCAACCAGGGTTTTTATTTCATTTTTGGACTTTAATAACGCTCCCTCTATGCCTTAATTCCCGAAATGATTTCCTTCATTATTAAATCTTCGGGGAGAAACAAGCCGGAAATACGCTCACAAAAGCTCCCTGGCGCATTGTCCACTGCTTCCATTTGCAGCAATGTGATCCCAAAGTGGCTGGTCACTGTGCCAGCTATACCCCCTCCGATCCACTGCTTCTGCCATTTTTTATTATTGTGAATGTCCATCCTTGACCATCATCGCGGAGGTTTTTGCGAGAGCCGCATTTATGGATTGAAAAATTACGACCGGACAGTAAAGTCCGCTAATGTTAATGCTGCCTTGGTTCAAGGGAAGAGAATTTAGTTGCACCGAAATTCAATTTGGCTCAAGAGTGGTTTCGGACCCTAGCTCTGCGGCAAAAACATTTTTACCATGTCCGAAAGAGGGTGCACTATAACCAGGGCATTAGTGATTAAAACCGCCCTCGCAGACCCATTTGATCTGGCCTGGATTCGATATATGACGTCCATGCACTTCCCCATAGGTCAGCCGTTGTAAAAATAACATAAAATGGCCGAGCCAGCAGATAGCCAAATGGATATTTGCTGAAAAAGACACAAGACAGCCAGACCGAGCGTCGCCGAAACCTCCAAAAAGAGGCTTTTAAACATGTAATGGCAAAGGCGCATTAAAATACTGGCAGTCATTTAAAGTTTTGGGCCTAGTGTGGACATGCACACACAAAAATACACGATACAAGTCTGCGCAGGATGCCACCAGAGCGATATTTATGTTATTTTTGCTAAGATGACCCTTTCTAAATGCACCAGTCAGCATCCAAACGAGGCAACCATTCTTAATATAGTATACTGGCGACGTCATTGCTAAGGATGTCATTTTGATGAAACATGTATCATTGCAAATGACGCGAGCAATGTCTTATTAAAGTCGTTAATCGACATTGGAATTGCAGCTATCGACAAGTTCTTTAGAAAATTATTACGTATTTAATAATTGAAACTTTTGTGACGTTCTGTATTGGTACAGGGTACAATCAAAATGTTTCTGGCTTGCAGCACTTTTCACGAGCAACGGGGTTGCTTGTCAGAAGCGAATTTCGCATCTGCCTTCGAAAAATGACTGCAAGAGCAGTGATGTCAAGATGCCTGCTATTACTTTTCCAAAGAATTCCATAGAATTTATTGATGTGTATAGTTTGCATCAAATCGGCTTGTGCGATCGAAATCTGAACCAGGAACAATCATGGCCGGTGGAGATTCAGGTGCGTTGTTTACTGGACAACCATTGATCAGCTGGTCACACATCCACGTCAATCCGTGTCAGCAAGTTGGTGGCGCTGCGATATCACCTGCTCTTGTCCCAATGTTTTCAAGAAGCAAGTCCATGCTGCTCGCAGAATTCTGCACGTTCCAAAATTGGCTCTCCGCTCTCCTCAGTTCCAAACCATGCTGCAGGTTCCGTTTTTGAGCGCAACAAAAAACCGGATATCAGCAAAGAAGTCTGTTGACAAAATTGCCCACCGATTACATAACTGCATAATGATGTTCCAGCTAATTTCACCCAGATATTCTTCTTTCCGGCGCGCGCTGCAGCCGCACCAAACACCCATTGTTGTCGTTGGGGGGACGGATTTTCCATGTGAAATGTTCAGAGAGTGAGAGAGAGAGTGCGTGCGTGTGTGTGTGTGTGAGTGAACCCAGTGCACTTGCCAGACATATTTTCCGTTGTGTGTGCATTGGCCTGTCAGAAACAACTGTTCCGCCATGCGCCACCGACTAATGAGTTAGCGCCCTAGCTTCGCAGTAGGCCGAGCAAAGGGCATTCATAGAAATCCCTTTTAAAATTGTTGTCGAAACGATGTCAAGCAGAATGAATGGAAAAGCAGGGGGGCCAAAACGAATCGGGGGGGATTTAATCTGGTGGAGTTGTCTTAGATATTGCCACTGGGAATGTTATTCAATAGGATCGCGTCCTGATTTCGCATGCATAACCGTCATCGCGCCGTAGAAATGGGCAAAAGATGACTAAATTGTGGCAGCAAACACCAAATTGCTTGTTTCGGCTAACCCTAATGCCGTGAATTATATCGTGTACATGCCACCGCCGGGCAGCTTAGGGACATGGCCAATGGGCGAAGAAAGCGCATTATTCCATTCGTACATCATTTGTGTCATTGCAGATGTAAAGAGGGGGTACGTGAGGAAGAGTACTCTGTGTGCGAGCATGTTTAGTTTCATAGTATACTTGCAGGGTTTTCATATTCAATTTCCAAGTTATTAAAGATGATCGTATTAACTTTGGAAGGAAATTTCCATCTAGGAAGGCCATGAGATGATGCTTGTCCCAACTTCGGTAATTTTATCTCAATAAATGAATTTAACATCTGCCGCAGGATCTTTAAAAATACGGAAATCCTGTTGAAGACAAAAATCTATTCGAGGAATTTTGATGGAAAACAGCTTTATTCCGATTGGTCAACGTGCACCGTGAAGTTTTATTGGCAACTTCAGGTCAGAACGAAGATGAAGTAGTTCATGCAGGCATCAGTCGTTTATGTTTCCCTCAAAGACATGAGATTGAAATGCAACTTCTTGAAAGAATATGTTGATCATCATCATTCTAGCTTGCAACTTCGTGAAAGAGTTGTGAGATCATCCTCGCTAGCTTGCAACTTCTCGAAAGAGCATGTAGAGCATCTTCATTAGCTCGCAATTTTTTGAAAGACTGAAAGAGTATGTGAGATCTTCCTCATTAGTTTGCATTTGGAGTTTCAAGTTAAATAAATTTGGTGAAATGCGACGATTCATGACTCCTAACGTGGTGAACACTGCAGAAATGACAAGGTGGCATATTTGTCAAATCTCGCAATTTTCGGAAGAAACTACCTAAGAAAATCCTTTATCAATCGCCGTTGGTTTCAAGTAATTGGAAAACAGAGATTATGATTTCACGTGCCGGTTCTCGGAAAGTTGTTCTCGAGATTATGATGGAGTTTATCGGCTAATGAAACGTGAGTTATCCAGTTTATAAGTGACGTCACGATCATCCAAAGCACTCAAGTTTTACGCGTTCATTTCGACATATAAACGCTGCTCCCGATTAGATTACAGGTTGTGTATAGCGAATAAACAAGTGAAAGGATTCACAAATGCATTTTCAAAATATATATTTTTTATCGTGTGGGTTTGCGCCTATCGGATCTGTTTTCCTTATCATGCAAACTAAATCCGTATCATATTGCCTGGCTTGTAGTACAAGCACCTCTTATCTAAGACATGACATCCACCTGTATTTTACCTGATAATAATAAGTAGCAATGTAGTGCAGGGGGTCCTCCAGGGGGCTAACGTCTGAGAAGGGTGAAAGGAGATGCGCAATTGAAAAGGTGAGATTGCAAGAAAGTATTACCCATTGGGAACGGAACTCATAGGGCAGAAGATTTTAACAACTTACAGATAGATCAGCGTTACTCAGCTCTTTTCGTACAGAAACTCTTCCCGTGCGTAAACAAAAACACATTAGTGAAATTTGGGACAAAATACATAAATTCTAGATTTATAAATTACGTTCGTAACAAGTAATTTGTAAAATAGGGCAACTCCTATGAAGTAATGACAATTTTTTTTAAACAAAATTCATTTTGAGATAAAGCAAGTTCATGAGTGAATGATCTATGGTTATGTAAAGTGACTGCCATTTAGCCGAAACTACTGTATATATGGTAAACTAAGATGTGTCATTTTTACGAAACAGATATCATTTTGATTGACAGAATACCGTCTTAAACCGGAAATATGGTTTAATGATGGCATTTGCCTTTTCAATTAAAGAATTTCAATAACATATGAAATATTTTGAATTTTAAACACTAGCCTAGATGTACAGTGTACTGCATTTGCATTACCAGCATTTATAAGGATAACGATACTTAAGTTTGCAATAAGTGTGCTAAATAAATCTTGAAATCAAGATCGAATGCATTTACACAACATTTCGCATTATGAGATAATTCATGATAACGCAGTCGCTTATTTGCATTAAATTGTTTACAGAAATAACACGGTCAAGGGGTGGTTAGGAATACTAGCGAAATTTGTTTCGATACAGACACAGAAGTGTTTCACATAGTCGCCACCAGGGAAGATGGCAATTTAATTTTCCCGCCTTGAAAAACAGCGCTGCCATAGTTAAAATACCTCGCAATGCCCCTATAGCTCATTTACAGGGTGTCCACGAATTTTTTCCTTTTTAGTTTTCGAGATAAAAACCACCACTTTTAAAGGGAACACCATCGTTTAGAAGCTAAAGGTTTATAAAATGGAAAGTTCGTCATTGCCATATACGATCGATATTTAAAAAGATAATGAAAACGTCTTTCCCGATGTTTGCGTTGAAGACTTTTTACGAGCGTGCACGTAGACCTGCCATATATAACGTCGAGATATTCACTTTGTCATGTTTTTTAAATACGACATTGTTTATGAATTATTTTCAAGGTGTTCCAGCGCAACTATCTGCGGGGAACGATTTTTCAATGTACGGATTCATTTTGAGTGACGTTAATATTTAATTTCATGAAATATTAAGGCAAGCCCCAACTTCTTTCGGAGGGTGCGTATCATTTGAATTTCCTATATAAATACGAGTGGGGGTGGGGAGGGGGAGCAGGGTGCTCGTCCCCCTGGCGTTCCACCATATCCCCATGTGCTCGTTTCACATGTGCCTACCTGCTCGCTACCAGCGCTGCGATGTGTAAAATGGGGGTGCCTCCCCCCCTCCCAACGCACGCCATGATGCCCCTTTTCCTCGTCTCGTTTGAAAACTGGCGAAATCAATAGACGAGTCATTAGGAAGTGGATAAATAATGAAATATTCACGTGTTTGATCCGTCCCCTGGGTTGCGCTGGGGGAAGAGGAATAATGAATTTTGTTTACCTATGCTCCAGCAATAGGTCTAAGGTAAGGCTGCAATATGGGAGATAGATAATGGTGAAAACAATACATTAGGCCTATCTCCTGCCTGCCATAATGGAAATGTATCCAAAAAGAGTAGGGCGTTTTGGGTCAATAGAAAGGGATGGCCGTGGGCAAGTGTGAGCCAAAGTGTTGGGCGTTTTCGCTCGCATTACCTGCACTCGCATGCAAATCCCATTTTCCAGCCCTAATTTGTTTGCATTTTCGATCGAAATTTCCTACATCTTGTTTTTCCTGAAGTTTGTGTGCTCTTCACACTTTTCGGTTTCGTATTACAACGTACACAAATACAAGGATGGCAAGCCCCCCTCAATTAAAAATATGATTTCGTAATTACGACGACAATGGTCACGGAGCAAAGACCTATAAAACGCAGATTTCACCGGGCCGGGGATTTTTTTTTTCTCAAAATCTAACAGTACACGCATAGCAACGTGTTCAATTCTTGAACAAATGTGCTCTAAATATTCCAAAATACACCTGTATAATTGGAATATTTGAGCTACATATCTTTTACATGAATAGTTTAAATATTAGAATTATACAGGTACATTTAGAATATATATGTTAAAGAATCCAGGACACGTTGCTATATGATATGTACTGTATCGAAATTACATGTAGCCTACAAGGTGTTTTTTTCTTGAACAAATATACTCTAAATGTACCGGTTTAATCGGAATATTTAATCTAAAGATGTGTTATGGCACTGTACGTGTTATCAGGTGTGGCATTGTCATTCCAGTATATGTTTATTTCAATGTATCAACATATTGGACTATCAATCCCATCCCATTATCCGAACAACCCCTTTTTCCAGATTACTATACGCGTTTCCACAGACGATGTCACAATGAGCGACACATATGCTGTAATTGCATTATGTGTTTTTATTTAATCAGATGTTCGTCTAGTGTTTTGCAATCGTCTATATGGGAATCCATATCTGAAAGCTCGCATGTGGTGAAAAAATGAACAAGATGTTCCATATGGTCATTGGTAAATGCTGGTAATACGTCTAGCCATACAACATATACATGTACAGTATAGTAAACTGTTGGAATTCAGGTAGACGCGTGGATATGATCAAACACATTTAATTTTATTTAATCAACAAGTTAACAAGACAAAA